>VFFE01005895.1:66753-143219 GCA_008921705.1 Burhinus oedicnemus | reverse complement strand
TGAGGTTCAACAAGAGCAAGTGTAGGGTCCTGCACCTGGGGAGGAAGAATGCTAGGCACCAATATAGGTTAGGGGTGGACCTGCTGGAAAGCAGTTCTGAGGAGAAGGATCTGGGGGTCCTGGCAGATAGTAAATTATCCATGAGGCAGCAATGTGCCCTTGTCACCAGGAAGGCCAATGGAATCCTGGGCTGCATAGGGAAGAGGGTGGCCAGTAGGTCGAGGGAGGTCATTCTCCCCCTCTGCTCGGCACTGGTGAGGCCACAACTGGAATACTGTGTCCAGTTCTGGGCTCCCCAGCTCAAGCGGGACAGCGAACTACTGGAGAGAGTCCATCGTAGGGCAACAAAGATGACTGGGGGATTGGAGCATCTCCCTTATGAGGAAAGGCTGAGAGAGCTGGGACTCTTTAGCCTGGAGCAGAGAAGGCTGAGGGGAGACCTTATTCTTGCTTAGAAGTATCTAAAGGGTGGGTTGAAGGAGGATGGAGGCAGACGCTTTTCAGTGGTTCTCAGTGACAGGACGAGGGGCAACGGGCACAAGTTGGAACATCGGAAGTTCCATTCAAACACAAGAAAAAACTTCTTTACGGTGAGGGTGATGGAGCACTGGACCAGGCTGCCCAGGGAGGTTGTGGAATCCCCTTCTCTGGAGATATTCAAGACCTGCCTGGATGCAGTCCTGAGTAATGTGCTGTAGGCATTCCTGCGTCAGCAGGGGAGTTGGACTAGATGATCTCTAGGGGTCCCTTCCAATTCTGAGAATTACATGATTACGTGATATAGTAATCTTATGTGAAGTATGCAGCTGACTACTGGTTAAAAATCCCTACTCTCTGTTTTTACAGAAAAAGTAAATACCAGCAGAGTATGAGCACCTCAAAATTCTAACCTAATCTTTTTTTATTTTGTTTGCGTCCTTGTGCAATTGTTTTTTCTAAGTATGTCTGGCTACAGTTTAGCAAGAAAAAAAGTATTTTGCTTTTCTGTTCTCTTAAGATTTTATGATTTCTGTAGATATCTCCATGTAAGTTTTAATGTTATATGTATCATTGTTTCCAAGATTGCTTAGAGTCTGAGAGGAGCTACCAGTCTCAAACATATGTGCCAAGATATTTATGACTGTTTTGTTACCTGTTTTCTGATTCCTTTTTGATATTACCATAATGTGTTGCCTTTCTTAGGCAAAGGAAATGTCTTTGTATTTTAGATACTTGGTTGCTTCTGTTTCTCTATGTGATGGGGGATATTAAATGACAGTATTTTAAGAGGATTTAATACAGTTGTGTGTTTTCAATGCATATAAACACTAACGAAAAAAAAGTTTTGCCTTCTCTGGGCTGTTTCTGTATCTTAATTGCATTCCTTAAAAATCAGTGTCCAGCCACTAACTCTTCCTCTTAGATGTCAGTGGATTAGTGTCACTGTTACTTGAAGCAAGATATGTTAATCTCTTATTCAAGGTTTAAATCTATGAATCCTATAGAAAAACTGCTTTGAAGCTGAAGCCGATTTGTCATCCGTTAAATTTCATGTCTAACAGGAGCAGTTTTTACGGAGTTGTGTTTTTGGGTTTTTTTTTTTTTGTTTTTTTTTTTTTAAGCATTAAACCCTGAGGCAATGAAATTGCCAGTGAAAGTTGAGTCTGTTATACAATTACTGATTTTCAATTTGGATAGAACTGTATCAGTTAGAGATTTGACTATGTATACATTAGCAATTAGCACAATTTGTAAGAGTGGATCTTGAAAGTAAAATAGTGGGTGCTGGGGCCCCAGTCACCTTGTTGTTACAAATTTAAAGGCTTTTTATTTTTTACTTGTTCTGATCTCCTAGACTGACTGATCTTTTAGGAGTGTATTTTCAAGTTTAATCACAGAATCACAGGGGTTGAAAGGGACCTTTGGAGATCATCTAGTCAAATCCCTCTGCCAGAGCAGGGTCACCTACAGCAGGTTGCACAGGATGGTGTCCAGGCAAGTTTGGAATGTCACCAGAGTCAGAGACTCTACCACCTCTCGGCAGCCTGTTCCAGTGCTCTGCCACCCTCAAAGCAAAGAAGTTCCTCCTCATGCTTAGGTGGAACTTCCGATGTTAAAGTTTGTCCCTGTTACCTCTTGTCCTATCACTGGGCACCACTGAAAAAAGACTGGTCCCATCCTCCCAGCACCTCCCTTTAAGTATTTATAAGCATTGATGAGATCCCCCCTCAGTCTTCTCCAGACTAAAAAGACCCAAGTCCCTCAGCCTTTCCTCATCAGAAAGATGTTCCATTCCCCTAATCATCTTCATAGCCCTCTGCTGTACCCTCTCCAGCAGTTCCCTGTCCTTCTTGAACTGGGGAGCCCAGAACTGGACACAGGACTCCAGGTGCGGCCTCACCAGGGCAGAGTAGAGGAGGAGAATAACCTCCCATGACCTGCTTGCCACACTGTTCTTGATGCACCCCAGGATGCCATTGGCCTTCTTGGCCACAAGGGCACATTGCTGGCTTATGGTCAACTTGTTGTCCACCAGGACTCCCAGGTCCCTTTCCACAGAGCTGCTTTCCAGCAGGTCAGCCCCTAACCTGTACTGGTGCATGGACCCTACACTTGCCCTTGTTGAACTTCATGAGGTGTCTCTCTGCCCAACTCTCCAGCCTTTCCAGGTCACGCTGAATGGCAGCACAGCCTTCTGGTGTGTCAGCCACCCCTCCCAGCTTTGTGTCATCAGCAAACTTGCTGATGGTACCCTCTACCCCTTCATCCAGGTCATTGATGAAATATGTTGAACAGGACTGGACCCAGTACTGACCCCTGGGGAACACCACTAGTTACAGACCTCCAACTAGACTCTGTGCCACTAACCACAACCCTCTGAGCTCTCTCTGCCAGCCAGTTTTCAATCCACCCCACTGTCCGTTCATCCAACCCACACTTCCTAAGCTTGCCTATGAGGATGCTGTGGGAGACAGTGTCAAAAGTCTTGCTGAAGTCAAGCTAGACAACATCCACTGCCCTCCCCTCATCTATCTGTCCAGTCGTGCCATCGTAGAAGGCTATCAGATTAGTCAGACATGACTTCCCCTTGCTGAATCCATGCTGGCTAGTTCTGATAACCTTCTTTTCCTCCAGACGCTTGGAGATGACACCCAGAATGAGCTGTTCCATCATCTTTCCAGGGATGGAGGTGAGGCTGGCTGGCCTGTAGTTTCCCGGGTCTTCCTTCTTGCCCTTTTTGAAGACTGGAGTGACAATGGATTTCCTCCAGTCCTCAGGCGAGGTGACTGTTCTCCAGGACCTTTCAAAGATGATGGAGAGCAGCCCAGCAATGACTTCTGCCAGCTCCCTCAGCACTCGTGGGTGCATCCCATCGGGACCCATGGACTTGTGGATGTCCAGTTTACTTAACTGATCTCTAACTCGATCCTCCTCAACCAAGGGAAAGTCCTCCTTCCTCCAGACTTTCTCTGTTGCCTGTAAAGTCTGGGGCTCCTGAGGGCTGGCCTGAGCAGTAAAGACTGAAGCAAAGAAGGCATTCAGTAACTCCGCCTTCTCTGCATCATCTGTCACCATGGCCCCTGTCTCATTCAACAGCAGGCCCACATTTTCTCTACTTTTCCTTTTGCCTCCAATGTACTTGAAAAAACCCTTCCTGTTGACCTTGACATCCCTCGCCAAATTTAATTCCAAGGAGGCCTTGGCGTTCCTCATTTTGTCCCTGCCTACTCTGGCAGTGTTCTTGTAGTCTTCCCAAGTGGTCAGTCCCTTCTTCCACTTAGTGTAAACTTCCCTGTTCCACTTGAGCTTTTTCAGAAGCTCCCTGCTCAACCATGCAGGTCTCCTGCTTCCCTTGCCTGATTTCTTGCTCTTAGGGATGCACCGATCCTGAGCTTGGAGGAAGTGATACTTGAACATCAACCAGCTCTCTTGAGCCTCCCTACCCTCTAGAGTCCTAACCCATGGGATTTCTCCAAGCAGTTTCTTGAGGAGATCAAAGTTGGCCCTCCTGAAGTCCAAGGCTGCAACCCTACTTGTCGTTTTAGGCCTACTGCACATAATCCTGAACTCGATCTTCTCATGATCACTACAGCCGAGGCTGCCCCCAACCTTAATGTCCTCCACCGATCCCTCTTTGTTGGTCAGTACTAGGTCCAGTAGTACACCTCTCCTTGTCGGCTCCTCCACCACCTGAGTCAAAACGTTGTCATCAAGACACTGGAGGAACCTCCTGGACTGTGCCTGCCTAGCTGTGTAGCATTGCCAGCAGATATCAGGGTGATTGAAGTCCCCCATGAGAACCAAGGCCTGTGATTGTGAGGCTGCTCTCAGCTGCCTGTAGAAGGCCTCATCAACTTCTGCATCCTGATCAGGTGGCCTGTAATAAACCCCCACAGCAGTGTCCCTCATGTTAGCCTGCCCCTTAATCCTTACCCACAAGCTCTCGACTCTCTCTTCATCTGCCCCCAGGGAGATCTCAATACGTTCCAGTTGCTCTCTCACATAAAGAGCAACTCCACCACCTCGCCTTGCTGGCCTGTCTTTCCTAAAGAGGACATAGCCATCCATGACAGCGTTCCAGTCATGTGAGCTATCCCACCATGTCTCAGTAATTGCAATGAGATCACGGCCCTGCGACCGCCCACAGATCTCCAGTTCCTCCTGTTTGTTCCCCAGTCCTGACAGCTGTAGATCTAAAATAGTTCCCAGTGGTATAATTCTGCCTGCTAACTTGTGTGGGGCAAGCACACACGCTGTAACAGTGAGCTGTTTATCTCACGTTCAAGCAATCACTTGTAAACTCTCCTTTCCCAAGGTTCGGCTGAACCTGCAGTGTTGCTCAAACCTTGACTCGCTCTTGCCAGAGGAAATATTAAGGTAGACATAGGAGCTGTTTGCTTTTGTAAGCAATGCTGAACGCGCTCCAGTTTCTCTGGCCCCTGCCAGATTCTGGGTTGCAGGGAGGCCGGTGCTGGGAATTTACATTTCCATTGGTGGTGGCTGGCTTAAATTATGTATTGACTTTTATCAATCTTGCCTCCACCTGTTTCTGAAGTAAGCGGAGACGGCTGGGAAGATACGACTGTGTGCATTGCAAGAGTTCTCTGAAATGCTGACCGCGTTTTCCACACTATGGATTTATAACAGATACTCTTGTAAAGCAGGGCACTGACATAGAAAGTTTAAGCCACAGGTGCTAAACACTTGGATTTCTCTGCTCACACAACAACAGAATTGGCTCAAAGGCTTGTTTAATATGTGGCAGCTTCTTCTAGTTGCTCCTCCTCCCGCAGCAACCAGGCACCTGCTCTGCCGTAGCCAGCGAATGAATTACTGGGCTGCATGGAATACTGGCCTGGAGCAGCAGTGTGCTGTGCTTGTCCTGCAGCCGTGTGCCCAGCACCACAACCAGAGCAGCAGCGGAGCCAGGGCGTTCGGCTCGGTGCAGGTACTTAATTCCAGTGATAAAACATTTCCATTTGTTACCTGTCAAAGCTAGTATTTTTTGCCTAATGCATTCTGATAATTGTATTTAAGGGAAACGGGCATGCCATTTCTTTTCATTCCCTAACAGGAGTGTGTGCACCTACATGTTATATTAGAGGAGATTAAAAAGCAGGTTTAACCCTGTAATTTACTGTAAGTGCTTTTAAACCACCATGGCATAATTCTATGTTTCTCATTATGCTGTGGATAGTTGTGGGGAGCTTTATTTCCTATAACCTTCATTTACAGTCCAGCAGGAGAGCTATTACTGTATCAGCTTCCCCAGACAACTGCGAAGCTACAGTTCCGGAGCTGAAAATACCTGTCATGTTTTCTGCGCAACACTCCTAATAATTGACTGCTGTCCCCGCTGTTTGTTTTCTTGATAAAACGGAGCCTTTACATGCTCTGCTGCCTTCCTCCTTGAGAGGGACTTCAGTTGCCTCGCTTGTGAGCAGGAGCAGATTCAGGCAGGTGTCTGACGGGCTCTTGCGAGTCCACAAGAACTTGCTTCGGAAGCCAGTAACCTCAAGGCTTTATAGAAACTGCCCTGAGTTCTTACAAAACTGGTGCTAGAGGGCTGACAGGGAAGGGGCCCTCAAACTGCCCTTGTCCACAGGCTGCAAGTCCAGGGCAGTGCAAACCTGTGAGAAGACTTGGGGTGCTCGAATCAGTTGTGCAGATGGCTACAGACACCGACTGTCTCTGCACCATCTTGGTGAGAATTGTGAGAGGCTGTCGGATCTCTGTTGTTGGCAATGCTCAGCCCTCAGCTGGACACGGCCCTCGGCTGCCTGCTGTTAACCAGGCTCTGCTTTCGGTGAGGAGCAGCACCAGAGGATCGCTGCAGGACGCTTCCTGCCTTAATTACACCAGTTCTAACATGGCTTTGTATCCCACAGCCACAAAGGCAATCGAAAGCAGGATCTCCCCAGGAGATTATTGCAGAAAGATCCTCTCCTTCCAAAATCCACTACCAAAAGTGAACAAATACAGCCATGAAGCCACCTGGTTAAGGTAAAGACTCTTCATTAGAGAAGTGAGAAAACAGCAGAATCTGTACTTAAATGACTTCAGAAACTTGCATGGGAAAGAGAAGGCTCTATGCTATGACCTACACGCAGTAGTCCCTACTACCCGGTTTCTGCAGAGACAGGAGAAGGGCAAAGCAGCTTGGCACAGCCCTGTCACAACAGGTTATCCCCAGGTCAGAAACTGTTACTGCATTATTGCTTGGATTTACTGGAATAAAGAAATCATCAGATTTTTTTGTTTGCTAAAGCAAAAGCCTGCAGAATAATCTGCATTTCAGAAGGAGGGCAGGGAGGAAAAAAAGCCACGCCGTGCAGAGAAGTGGGAAGCAGTAAAAAGAAGACTTGTATGGTGATGTGCGCAGGAGCAACGTGAAGGTGGAGCCTCCCTTCCCCCGGAGCTGAGCCCACCGGGTTGTCCTGCCCTGGAAGCAGAGGGCAGTTGATTCGCTGCCGTTCGCTACTTGACTGGCAGCAGATCTTAAGCTAGAGGAGCAGCAAAGGTGCAGGAAGCTCATTTGCAGAAACCGACACCCAACTGAGAACCCAAGAGCTACCGGCTGGATCCTATCCCCAGTGTAGCTGCAAAATGCCTGTACTTGCATCACATCATCTTCTCCATCCCCAAACCCTCCTCCATCATTCCCAGTGTTAAGCTCTCCAAACACCATCTCTTTTACAGGAAACTGTCAGTCACAGGGGTAGTCGTTACAGAGTTTCTACAAATAATACAGTTTAATTGTAACTACAGTAAAGATTTTCTATATACATTATGTTCACTGCTTAGGGTACTATAGATTTGCCATGCATGTTTTATTGCACATATAAATAGTATACAAAGATTCATGAAGATTCTTTTTTTAGCCGTACAGGTTAAGACTGCATAAAAAAAGCTGTATTACAAAATATTTAGAGCTATTTATTTACAGCCAACTTCAAGCAAATACTGAAAGACACTATCCGGAGAAAAACAAAATTTTAATTATGAAAAACCAAGATTTGTCAAAATAATAATTACAAAGCTTCATGTTGCCATATATACATTGTAAAAAAATACTCAGGAAACCTGCATTTTATCCCTCACGATGCAGAAATCAATATTCCTATTTTTATACTTGATCTTTGAATGCTTTTAAAATTTGATAAACTCTGACTTGAAAACTTACTTTCTTTACATTGCTCGTGCTTTTTGACAAAACAGGTATTTGTGCAGCTCTGTAAAATATTAAAATACATTTTAATTTAGTGTTAAAGTGCACAGTACATTTTATAGGAAACGATATGCTAGCTGCCAATCAAAATTACAATTTAAGTCAATGTTCCCTCTATAAAATAAACACTTTCGCTTTGGTTGAAGTAACTGGATATTCCATGCATACTGTATCTCTCATTGTCTGCGAATCCACTTTCTCCCTCCTAACACGTTGCTGTCAATACATACCAGCACATTGGCAATTTGTGGTATTTAAACGCGTAGTCTGCATTCAAATACTGTACTAACCATTAAAAATCTGCTATTGGAACACTGGTGGTTTTAAATGCAGTGTCTGCGTGAACATGCGTGTAACTTTGCCTAGATACGTAGGAGTGACAAGTATGCATCATTCTTCCAAAAAGTCTTTATACAATAGTCCTCTCCGCATTCTCTTGCTTAAATATTTAGTCCTCCCACCACACCTTGCCTGTTTTTTGTCGTTACGCATTTCGAAGCGCCTGCTTGCGTGCACGACTGACCCCTAACAGCGAGCCTTTTCACCACATGCAGCTTTCCTGTCCTGCTTGCCCAAGTTCCACCACTAGCTTCTCGTATGAAAGAAAAATGGATGTTCCAGGTATTGTGAGAATCGCTGTGTTGGAACTTTCTGATCTAAAACATGTGATGTTTTAATAATAAATTATGTTTGTAAAAATCTAAAAAAATTGAAAGTAGTGATAAGAAAAAGAACCTTATTTCCTATTGCTGACGTGGGATTAGAGGTCTGAGCCTGCAAACACTCACTACAGAACATTGTGCTTAATTCTGTGGGAAAATGATGGCGACTGCAAGGAGAAGCACTGTACCCAGCAGGTTGTATGAGGAAAATCAGGTCTTTGAGACTGCCTTTGGCGATTTTAATAATTTCATCTCCTCTCAAAGGAATCATTGAAGAACACAATTAAAATTTTTTGGCTGCCTGGTAAATCTGCTCGTTAATGCTCTTGTGCTATTTTTTATTATTCGTTCTGTAGTGCTGTAGTCTTTAGAAGAAATCAAGTTGCAGTGCAAAATTATATTTCAAGACACATGATCCTAATGCACATCATTCATTTTGTTGTGGCAAAAGTTAAATGTCTTGTGCATAGTAAAATAAGCAATCAAAAATATTTGTTCACATTTATTTTTCAAGTTTACATCTTTCCTTTTTTTTTTTTTTTAAACATCTATATACAAATAAAATGGGTGTGCTCTCAGTTTCAGCCAGTTCAGTCTATTGGGGGGAAAAGTGCTACTGGAATGTTGGAAACTCAATGGAATGCAGACAAATTTTTACCAATGTTCCACAAATTCAAGAAATAAAGAATGCCATTCCAGCTAGCTGTTCTTTTAATAAAAGCACCTATTTTGTTTGCTTTTTATCTTACATATTAGAAAATACAATTTACGGAGATCTAGACCTACTGCACACCAAGTAGAATAAAAAATAACTAAATATTTATATTAAAATAAAGTGTTTAACCACAAAAAAGCAGTAATAAAATACAGTTTCCTAATTTACATTTTGCATCCAAAGGATGAATAACAACTCACTAATAAATAATATTTATATAAATATTTTATGTCTGGATATTTTTAAAAGGCAATAGCCTGAAGCAACTGCAGAAAAACCTAACATGGTAGAAGTCTGATGTACTCTCCCTCCTCCCCCCTCAAAATGATGACAATGATTCTTAGTTCAATAATACGAAGGTATCTTGCTGCAAGACAGCTGTGTACTCCACACGTTTTTAAGTGGCAGAGAGGTGGCTGTTTTAGTAAGTACTGTACAAAGTGAGCTATAAAAGCAGTGAAGTGCCAATTTGCTCTAGAAAATGTTTCTCTTTAGTTTCTGCTTTGGAGTTCAATGCACATGTACAGTCTGAAAGACGATTTTAAAATCAGAAGTGTAAGAATACTCTTGGAGCACTGTCTTTGTCAAAGCAGTTTGAAAAGATGGGCAGTATTTTGATTCTTTGATGGCACAGTGGAGCTGGTAACAGCAGAGAGAGTAGTTTCATGTGAATAAAGCTTGTTTCACTGTGGTTACATCTAGCAATGCTTGAACTGTTATGCTCACTTTTACCAAGCCCTTTTCTTCTAGGATGTGATGTGGTAGGCAGAGCTTCTCCTAGAAAAAGACAAAGAGAGGAGTAAAGATTAGGATATTCAACACTCAGTGCAAAACTTTGCTTTGTATGAACACAGCTGGAACACAAAGCCCAATAAGAAGGAACCATTTCCTATGTTTAATTAAAAAGAACTTCCTGTGATTTTGACAGGAAGTCTCTGATTTTGCTCTCATTATACCTATGAATTAGTGACAGATCTGTTCATATTCTGGGCCTCAGAAACCAACCTGTTCTGTGGTCATTACAGTATGTAAACATCTTAACTAAGAGTGAGAGCCAGCAAGCACGCACTGAACTGTCACCTACGAAGTGAGATAACGTGTTATTTGCCCGTTATTACAGATGAGTGAGTCTGGGGACAGAAAGCTGGTTTTAACAGTCAAAAAAGGTTCTACCAATGACCTCGAGACAGGTAGGTCTTTGTCCCAGGATACGCACCTTGAAAGCCACACATTAGCATTTACACAAAAGCGTGTGCAATTTTGTGCATTCAATGGGCGAAGCATTTTGTTCTGAGTAATTAGCAGCTTATTTTGAAATATCCAGGAATCAACTTTATTCACCACAGGACACAGCAGTTGTGGCTGGGATGAAACCTACTAGCCGTGCACAAAGGCTGTTACACCAGAAGTCAGTCAAACAGTAAATACTGTAGCTACTATGGGTAACAAGGACACCCCACCCCCCCACGGGGAATAATTACAGCCTTGCTTAGAGAAGTAGCCTTGTGTCATGGTTGGCTTTCTCTTTAAAAATAAGTTTTTTCTTCATGTAACTGGGTATTCCTGTTAATGAAATCCATGAAATTATGAAATCAGGCAGCAGGTTTATAATAAATAAATGGAAAGGCTAGACTACAGCACATAAACCATAATTACAACTGTGAGACTCACTGCCACAACATGGAAGCCAAAAGTGTAAGTGGGATGACAAAACTATACAGATAGAAAAAAACCCCAAACAACGCTATTAAACACAAACACGTGGATACAGCGTCTGGCTCATGAAGTCCTTAAACTGTGCCTGTCAGATTGCTTAAAGTTTGAAAAGGCACTATCTATGTGATCTAATCTTCTGTTCTTTCCCTAAGCATCCATACACGACCATCAGCAGACATGGCATACTGATTTTTTAGAAAGAGAGGGTTGTTTTGATATTCTCAGTATTGAATCTCTTAGCTGTTCAATAAACTTCTAGCTTCTAAAACTACTGATGCATTTGAGATTATATTTTAATTAATTGCCTGTCTTCTACTGAATATTTTTCTTGCTTCTGTACTATCAACTAAGAGTCTCTTATTTTAACTTTACGCAATCCATGGTCCTTTGTCACACCTCCTCATATTCACATTGATTCTATCTCCAGTTCAAACATGACCAAGCTCTTCAACCTCTCTTCTCATGCTACATTTTGTTCAGCTCTATTCCCTTCCCTGACCCCTATGAACACTTTAAATATAATATTCAGGATGATTGAACTGGATCTGGTACATACAAGAACAATTAGTACAGTTTCTATCATGTTATGCCCCTATGTTAAAGTCCTTTCATCTGCTTCCACGGTTATCCAGTCTTTGCTCAGGAAATCTCCAGCAGGCCACAGCTCCAGCAGAATACTACCAGTACTAAGCAGCTGCTCTGCTTCTGCTGATGTTTATGACTTTCTTTTGTTAATGAGTATTTCCTTTACACACAACCAAGAGTTAGCCTGCTTAAATGTTTTGTGAAGTTCCTCACACATCACTCCAGCCTCAATGAAAGAAAAACTGCAAAACTTACCTATTAACTACTGAACCTAAAAAGCGAGAGCCAAACTTTAGTCACAGTTATGGCATCTGATACTGATAATTGTAATTTATCTATATTTTATGCTTACATTTTGTATTTACTATTTAAGCTGTTTTAATATTTATCATTTTATGCTTAAAAGGTTTTTTTAAACTTAATTTGTAATTATTTTTTTTAAGGCTCGCGGTTATAGCCCAGAACACCACACAAATACTGCTGATATCTTCGGCACACACAGACCCAAGAAACAATTTCAGACAGATCATTTTCAAGGAGCTTCGCTGAGTAGGTCTGCAATAGATGGACAACATGTATTTTTCCACGGGGAAGATGCTGCAACATTCTGGTGATGTGCTAACGCTGGGATCCACTTCCATTGAGTTTGTGGATTCTGATTCACAGTGACCAAACAGCTGCAGCAACTGCCTCCTATTCCTGCCCGCTACCATGCCCCGCTCTGCTGGAGCTATTTGCCCAGTCAGCACAAAGGAATATCCCCATCTTGCAGCCATTCCAGTTCATCACCCAGATTTCCATTCCAAACCTACCCTCAATTGGTCATTTAAGTTAAGACACTGGGTTCTGCCATTCGTTCTTGTTTGTTCTTCTGAGACACTGACCTGCAAGCTTGTCAGAGACGGTTCTCCCCAACTGTTATTCCTCTGGAAAAAAGTGTCTTTTCCAGACAAATATATAAATGTATTTTAGGATGCAAACTGCTAAACTGATACCTGATTAGCAGTAGAGATAGTGACATCAAATAAGAGGGGAAAAAAAAGCCAATCCATTTCTACTTCAAATGTATGATTTTTACAAAAAATATTTTGCCAATCTAATGTCTTGGGACACGGTTCATATAAAAATCTACAATAGTCTGATTCCGATAATTTTCAAAAAAATTATATTTATCTTATTGAGACTGCAACTCAGACATTCAAAGTGAAATGTTATTCGCTCCGCTCTCTTCTACTTCCTTCCAGTGCCCTTGCACAGCAGGCTCTTGTTTCTCAGATGCAGCGGCCCACAACATGCCAATATTTCATTAGTCTTCCATGCTAGACAAAAGGCATTAAATAATAATGCTTGCTGAATCCAATATCTGAAAACTAAGTGATTAATGTTACAAGGCTGAAGGGTAGGGACTGAATCCAAAAACCCAGCCTCAAAACAACCTACCTTGCTAGATGTTTATGTTTGAGAATATTCTAAATTTTTCTATTGAAGCCAAATTTGCTGGAAAAGCCACAGCTAAGGATCTTCCTTTAGAAAAACTTAAATTCTAAACTTACCATTTTTGTGGCACCTTATAGCACTCAGAACTACTCTGTCATGCCTTCTTGCTAGGAATTTTGCAATTGTTTGTAAGCACATTTTCACTAAAAGCATAAAGAGTGCATGCCCCATTTCATATAAAAACCCATCCAATCTAATTTTTCTCCTTTTAAAGAGAATGCATCATCTAATTCTTTTAAATACAGTACAGTAATCCAGTTTGTATAAAACAACCTCGCTCTCCCTGCTGTATTTACAAGATGCATACTCAAATAAGGACAGCTATTTAACAAGGTCTATAAAAAAAAAAAAAGGACTGTACAACTGTGTTCTATGAGTGAGAAGTTTCAGCACATGGTCCTTTTTTTTATATTATACATCATTCTTCATTAGTTCTTGAAACATATACAATTGACAGCCTTATCTTATTAAGCAGAAGGTGGATCTTGGTTAATATTTTATAATTCGTAAGTTAAATTTGGCTGTGATGAACTCTCCCAAGCTGACAATGAGACCTACGCCATTTCCTAAAAATGACAAACTTCATCTTAATGTGTCACAAATCAATTCACTTATCTAACCCCTAATGACCATCTTCGAAGCTTTGGAAACAGCTTTCATCAACCCTGCCTCACACACTTTTCAAATCACAGCTTTAGAGTAGTATATTTAACTCTTCTCAGAATAATAAAAATCAAATCCTGCCAAGGATGAAATCCAGAGCACGCTGATAATCAACTCGGTTTCAGGCAAAGCAGCAGTTACCTTGGGCCAAGATCGCAGGTGTCTCGGTCTGTACGTTCAGCCGCTGTCCCTGCAGCACAGTCTGCACTTGCCATGCTCTGCCTCGCTCTCTAACCCCCTACAACTGCTATCTGGAAACCGCTGAGAGTAGAGCTGTGAAGCTGCAAACCATGGAGATTTCAAAACTTTTCTGAAATCCTGGCATTTTGAGACAATATGCCTGACCAACCAACAGAAGAATTCACCCACGGCTCTCAGGAGACTCAACCTCACCCACTTACCCCCACCTATGATGAGATTTCTGTCCCTTTTACATTAGCATCAAACCCATAACACTTCAATATGAAGAACACTTCAGTATGAATTGCCTCTCCAAAAGTTGAAACCATCACTGAAAAAAACCCAGACAGACAGAAGAACTGGCTACTAATTCTCAAGACCAGTCTAAAAATCTTTAAAAACAACTGCGGAGGGAAGGGCTGCCGCTCCACTCAGAGCAGCATGAATAACTTGTGGGGGGGAAGGCACAAAAAGGAGGCAGCAGCCAGGAGGCTGAGTCACAAAGCAACACAAAAAGACAGTACAACAGCTGTACCCACAAACGTACGCATCTGCATGTGCTTTTCAGAGCAAATTTCTAATCCTGGAACAAAACGCCTGATCCAGCTGGTGTAAAAGAAAACAGGAATATGCAAGGACACTAATCCCACATGGATACGTGACACGCTACACATACACATCTATTTACAATTTGGCAAGAGCCTTCCTCTTTCTTCCTTGTATTTGTAGAATATGAGATTTCAGATCTACAGGGGGAAAAAATATTCAGAAAACAATGAAATACTGGAATGTGTAGTTTCTCAAAGTATAAATTAAAAAAATAAGTCCATGTAATGGCCATCATTTAATTTTTGGAGCCAACTACACCGAAATGGAAAGTCACTAAAAGAAGTATCAGGGCCTTATGTTAAAGGAAACTTATGTCAAATATATAAAACCTTGACATTTTCTTAGGTCAGGGCCAAGTTTTCTTTCTAACGAGCTGAAAAAACTATGTCTATATATTAAAGGCAATTTGAAACTATGTCCTTTTATATATATTTTCCTTATCCACTATTACTGATCATGTCTGTATGTGTCCAAATGCCCTGAAATTACCATTTGCAGTACAAAAGAAAAGAGCAGAAGATCAAAAAGCACAGTAATTCAGGCTATAGGTATATTTTGTCATTTTTTTCTTTTAATTTACAAAGGAAAGATTAGTATGTTTTGTGAAGTATACACTTACGATTAGATTTGACAGAGCAACAAAAAAACCCCCCCAGTACCTCAGTACTGCAGCTGCAATTCTGTATTTGGAGTTCTAGCCAGTTAGACACCTATGTATGTGCATTTTTTGATTATGTATTAAGTTGCAAATATTTACAAAACTCTATTTGCAGATGGTGGGCTTTAGACCCCTTTACAGATTCTGGCCTTGAGCCATACAATTTTAAAAGTAGACCATATATTTCACCAAAACACCTCACAGTTTCATTCTAATGTGCTATAGAAAACAGTGAGCTGAAACTGGAGGGAACAGACAGCTGAATGAAGACAGACAAACACTGAACAGTAAAATAAATTATATACTTACGCTTAAAATATTAATTGTACCATAACCTTATACATTAAATTCTGAGAGATAAAGTGAAGGAGTTAGAGTGTTTTGTATCAAAGTAGAATGGGTCATTATCTTCAAGTATTTTTATACTGCTCTTTCCGCATAATGCAGCTAGAAATGAAGGAAATGGCAATGGTCCACAAAACCGGCTCTACCATTTTTCTAAACCTGCAGATATGACTGCTTTCATGTTTTTGTAACAGGAGTAAAGTGTCAAGAATACTTCTTTTTGTGAAAAACAACCATGTGGCAATCATTTGGAAACTTATTACTGTCTCTGGAGTAGAAAACTGGACTGAATATTTGCTCTGGTCTAATTCAATCCTCATTCACAGTAAGTGCAGCCTTTCAGAAAACTTACTAGGAACACGATGGGATCCATATACAGCTTTCAGTTGTAAACGTTTGTTAATATACATTTGAAGAAAGAGGCATCTGAAGGACTACTACGCTGCATTACTCTGCACTTGAAAATATTTATCTGTTTTCTGGCTCAAGGAAAAAGCAAGCCAAATCCTCACATCAAAATGCCCCTTGTAATACAGTGCAAACACATTTTAAATTAAATTAATTCCTTACAGTTTGTATTTATTACTTTACTGCAGTAGGGATGACAGGACCTCCACAATACAGATTGGAGTAGACCAATTTATGAAGAAATCACAGTTTGAAAATCTCTGATGACAATTGCAATGGAAAAAAAAATGAATGGGGAAACA
The DNA here is from genome assembly GCA_008921705.1 of Burhinus oedicnemus. NCBI lineage: Eukaryota > Metazoa > Chordata > Aves > Charadriiformes > Burhinidae > Burhinus > Burhinus oedicnemus. The sequence goes on along the minus strand of VFFE01005895.1, from coordinate 127,171 downwards.
AATGGTGGAGCAAATATAATTCATGTTTATCAATGAATATGTGGGTGAACTACACCATACATTGTTTTCAAACCCAAGGTCATCAACTTAATCACCGGCTCTGAGCAGTAAGTACCAACTGTACATAAATGAACATCTCAATATTGGGATCTCCTCAGAAGACCCACCAGTGAGTCGAACTGTTGGCTACCCAAGTGCTAAAGCCACAGGAACAGCAGCACAGAAACAGGACTCTGAGTTTAGCAAAGAGCCCGTTGGAGTAGATTAACGAGCTACATATATGTTTTAGTTTCCACCTCCTCATTTAGTGAGAGAATTACTGGCTTCAGGGATGGGCAGACAGGTATTTTTCACATTTGCATTATGTTTGAAATCTATTTTGAGAAACATTACTATATTCACACTTAGAGAAATGTAAGGGTATATTTTATGATTCCTTTCCCTGTAAAATTTATGTCCATCTGGAAGTGTTATCAACTACAACCCGAAAAAATACAAAACCGGATAAGCTTCACGAATGGTAGTAAGGCTGTGCTTGCCATGAAGCAAGTATGTTTGTCTTCCACAGTACAGCTCCGGATGGCTTCAACTCCCTAACTACAAGAAAGTGCCTGTGATGTTCGATTTTAATTACTGTATATTGTCATAGTTGAGAATAGTGAGAAAATGTACTCTAATTAACTAAAAGACAACTCTGTTTGCATGGTAAGCATATGTAAAGTTAAAACTTTGGACAAGTTTGAGAGTTACGTGTCATTATGACTGGGATATATTCAGTTGGTCTACACTGGCACAACAGTAGTTCAGTTTCTAACTCAGTGTCTAGTCTGATAAAACATTTAAAAACACAAGACATGAACTTCCATTTCTGCACACCAGAAATGCAAAACACACTGATGTACTACTTCTGTTACCTCCCTCCCAAAGCTATTGGATACAGTGGATAATCGGACATAATATTAGACAATGAGACAGATGTGTACTATAGGATGGTAGCAACAACTTTCACCATCTGATTTTCTAATTGCAAAAAATGTTAAAATATACTTATACATGTAGATCGGTACTATATAAGGAGTGCACAACACAAAGCATTGACAGGAGACCTGTTTACCACCTACAGAAGCAGGAATAAAACCCCAGCCCTGGAGAAGACATCACTTTTGTCTCAAATACCAACACTGGATTATAAAGAATCATACAATTAATAAATTCTGAAACGATTCAAGCTTTCTGTCACTTTCTCAGCTTCACTAGAAAAGCAACATTGTTAAAACAAGACAACCAAAATCAGGACAAAGATCTGCTAAAAGCAGAAGCTTAAATGTCAAGTTCCAACTCTGAGTAAGCAAGTGTCCAGTGTTGGAGCCACTAAAACTAGGCACACAGTTAAGCGACAGGCCTGCGCAGGATGAGGGCACAAGTCTATAGCTATGCACCCATATAACTAGTACATTTTCCTCAAGTACAAAGAACCTAGAAGCCCTCAGCAAACTCATGCCTGGTCACAGAAGACACCCTTAACAATAGAGTTGTAATATGTATGCAATGGAAGCTGCTAGACGCTAAACCCTTAAAAAACCTCCTGGATTTATCTGTCATCTGAAAAGCATTTTTCCATCTTAAAATACATATCTAATTATACATTTCATCATTTTTATATATGTATGTATGCATGTATTTAAGCCATGGAAACCAGGAATAGAACTGCATTTAGAGGTTTTTTAATAAAATTTTGCAGATATCTGTGGAATGGGGATATTTATAGTATAGCACTAAATCATCACCATATGGCCAGAATAATCAGTAACATACAGGTTCTTACGCTAATTATCCTCTAAAAGTCTACAGGTAATTTTTGTGTATACTAGGCAGTGAGAAATTAATGTATTTATTTCACAGCCTCAAAACCGAGGTCCTTTGGTTAGCTACCCTCAGACTGAATTACAAATTTAGTCAAGAGCATCTAGGCCAATATTGCAATGCCAGTATGGGTTTATATTAGAGATTTTATATTTTTTAATCAATTTTCATTTGTATATTTCATGTTGATAAGGAGTAAACCAAAAAAATTTCTCTTATTCGTGTTTTACAATAGATGAACAGGGGACAGAACCGGAAGGTAAATGGAGGTCATCAGTCCAGCACTCTAACCATAGGGTGAGTTCAAACATACCAAAACGCCTCCTGGCTCATGTTTGTCTGACCTATTCTGTAAAACCTGGTAGGATGGAAAATCTAGAGTCTTCCTAGATAATCTGTTTTCCTAGCTACATTCTCTTTGTTACAGGTGTTACACAAACAAACAAACATGACCTGCATTTTCACAGGTGATGAAACAGAGACAAGATAGTGATGTGACTTGGTTGACGTCACACATAAGAACAGCAGATACAGGAATGTAACAGCTTATTCTCAGACTATCGTATTGTATCACACTGTACTCCACAGTCTTCATCCTGAAACATTCTGAAGTCACTGGCATCTTATGGGTTGCTTACACCCACTACTAATTTATAGTCATCTTTAGCAAGTGTCTAAAAGCAGTTCAATGCTGCTTTGTGCAACAGAAGAAAAAGGTCATTCTATGGAATCTGGAGGAAAACAAAATATAAGTAGGAAAACGTAACTACTCCAGTACAGAATTTAATCGGAACAGTAGAGATGACCAACAATCTTTAAAGCTACAGTATACTTGTTGATCTAAAAGATTAAAAAATAACAGTAATTTGAAAGATAGTTCTGTAAGTGCTTTTAACACAATGTATGTTGAGATAATTGGCACCAACTCCGAAAATACTATCATCCGTTGAAGTGCCACCTCAGTTGCTTCAATACCCGCAGCATTGCTGGATTTTCACAAAAAAGTAAAAGGCTCAGTTCTGTTTAGCGTGTGATACACATCCAGCCTACACCCCAAAGTGGGATAAGAGTAGCTTCACTGCCTTAACACGTTTAGTGTGTAGTGCAGGCAACATAAAAGAAAACAAACTATAAATAAAGAGGTACATAAGTTCTTAAACTAGAGCTGGAGGGGAGAGAAGAGATGGGACTTGTCTTCAAGATGCTACTCCCCCTCTCCCCTATTGCAAGAGATTAATAAAGATATTACAAGGAAGGGAAGCGAGGGAAAGGGAGAAGTTTGTAAGACAAAGGAAGGAAATAAGTACCTGTAATTTGTCAGAGACAAAGCAGAAAGTTTGTGTGCACATGCGAACAGGTTATGCTGTTAGCACATTCCAGTGATAAGTTATATACATCAAGACTATAAAAAGTATGTGGAAAAGACAAAAGCCTATTAGATCCCAGGAGCGAAAGGTAGAAGTTGATTGTGGGGTTTTCTCCCCGAGGGCGAGCAGAGTGTCAACAGTCTTTCGAATGTGACGAATATCCGACTGCAGGATGTCATACGGAGAGCAGAGGTCAGCCTATCCCGAAGGGCAGCCATTAGAACAGAAAAAAACAGTGCATAAAATTAAAAATACAAAAATAGAAATATATTGATAAATAAATTATCACAATATTCTAGCATAAACATGTAGGAATAGTTTCTTCCTAGTATTGCCTTAGTCACTAGACACCCCAGGTTTCTTTATTTCCTCTAAATACTGAAGCTATCTTAAAATATCAGAATATTAAGTTAGAATAGCTCAGGCCTTCAAATCCTTCCAAAATTATGCCCAGATTCACAAGGGTGAGGAGGTGCATGCGATCCACTTATTCCATGAAATCTGCACACCTTTGTCCATCTGGGCCTTATTCAAATGCTTAAATGGAACCAGTTGTAAAATCTAACTTATACAATAGCAAACAGTGGGTTAGAAAGCTGTTATAAGCACAAGCAGCAGCAATATGAAGTCTCAAGAAAAAGTACTTAAAGGAATCGTTTTAAGTATGCAAAATTCTCTAACATAATAAATAATCTAAAACTTGGTATTCAAATATCATCTTAAATGATACCTTGGGACTGAAACTGATAAAGTCAATGTAGCACTAACTATACTTAATTTTAATAAAGTTTCTAAATTGAAGAATTTGACACTAAATTCCTGAGATAGCATTTAAAAAGTTATTAGCAGGTTAGATTCCCATAATTTTTTTGGAAAGTATCAGTGACTTCATGTAGCAATTTACTATAGACTAGCTATACAAACTGAAGTGTAATAGGTGATAATAATATCAATATGCATACACAATATTTAACATTAAAATCAAACCCAGCAGCAACTAGTACTTTCAAAACGCAAATGGAGATACACCGTTTTACACTGCAAATGAGGCCTTACTATCAACAAAAATGGTAACTATTTACAGAGTAAAATTATACAAAGCAGATCCCCAGTTTCAGAGGAACATTGTGTTTCTTTAGCAGGTTTTCAGTTTCACTTGCTTAATGAACTGACAGTGCACCCAATAAATGAACACATGGAAATTCAATTGTCTGTTTTCTGTTAGTGCAAAGTTTCAAGGTCTAGTTGGCAATAAATTAAACTTTAGAATATTTAAAAGGCCTTTCTATCCTGAAAAGTGACTAGTGAAACTGGAAGTCAGAACTGTCATTCATACACAAAGAAAAAAGTGACACTTTTTTTTTTTTTCCTTGCCATGTCTGGTTCTAGCTTTAACAGCTGCAACATTTTAACCTTGTTAATTAGGCCATCAGATACACAGAGGGAGGAAAAACATCCTGCCTAGCAACAACACTGCCATTTTTCAGAATTTTTTCAACTCAAAATTCTAGTGTGATAATAAACTTCAATGCAATTGTATTTGGCTTTTTCTAAAGAATGAAAACTCACAGACAGAACAATACATCTTGTTTAAAAACGGGATAGGACTAGTACTGCATTCAAGAATATCTACATCTACAACCTAATTTTAGGGCAAACAAAATACTCACTCACGGCTATCAGCCATATAATACATTGCACTGTTACCAAAGACACCAATAAACCCAGCAAATGCTGGATTAATTTTAAAATAGAATACAAGACTCAATTCCTACGTCTAAGATGCATTGAACTTAAATTTATATAAAAAAATTGACATAAGTTTAAAACAAGGACTTTTTTAAAAAAAATTTTGTCCAAAAATACTCAAAACCCCAACAGTCCCTACTGCAATCAAATGCAGAAGGCAGTAATTTCAGAGTCAGAGAATGACAGCTGGTAATAGGTTGAATTTTTACAGACTGAAGAACTCACTAACCAGAGATTAAGGTACTATGCGGTAGACAGCAGAAGCCAAAGCGTACAAAAACAGCCAACACATGCAAGAAGAAACTTCCTATGGGAACTGCCATGCTGTGCTTTATCGAAATTCAGTGAAACCTAGGAAAACCTGAGAAACACCTGATCATTTTTGCTTATTTTTGTGTGTTCTGTGACAATGCATAATTTGGTGTTATATTCACACCTTATTAAGTAAAATCTCTACATTGTATGTATTTTAAACTTCTGCACTGTAACTGTAGATAAAAAAAAAAAAAAAGCTTTTCAGTAATGGTGAACTTATTTCCACTTAAGTTACCAGAATTTTACAGAAGCTGTGAAAGGAAAATACCGAACTAAAACATGACATCATGAAATAGTGAAAAAGTACATGACCTCCACCCAAAGTGTCAGACAACCAGCCACCCACCCACCCATCACCAGCACTGCCCTTCTCAGTTAGGAGACTGAAATTATTACTAGTAAGAACTAAAAAGATATATATATATATATACACACACACACTTAAGCATTACGTTTATGGACTGACTTGTTATGTCTATGATGCTACATGATTAAATCATACGGCTGCCAAAATCATGCACGCAGAATAAACACGGTAAGACAGAAGTGGAATGACCAAAGCATAACCAGCTGTTTGTGTGCACAAAGCACCCTCATTCTACATGCTCCTGCAGGGACTGTGAGAACAGACAGGATCTCTAAACCAACCTCCTCAAATTTTCACTCTGGCAAAAAAAGTCAAGGGTAAGTTTGCAGAAGCGCATTGAAGAACGAAGTCTGTAGCGCATATGCACTATGTGCAAAACACACATCAAAGGAACCTCAGAATTACGCTTTCAGTACTCTAATTGACGGCATACTGAACCACTTAACTCCATAGGTCAAATAGGGTACATTACCAAGCACAGAACAAAAGGGAAGGGAAAGGAGTCATACCTGACTAAACTTACTGCAACTTCATGGATGTCTCATGATGAAACTATGGAGAAGTAACTGATTATGTGAATTGATCAGCAAACAAGTGTAAATGGCAATGAAAATATACCTTGCATTAAACTGAAAAATGTGATTACCAGTTGTGCAGCTAATAGGTGAAGAGAAGATAAAGCATGTGACACTCTGCTCGGTTGCTTCTTTCACTTTGTTCTGCTGGGTTTAGCACACAAAAGCCTCCTGGTTTTTTCTGTACCCTAACACAAATCATATTGATTTTTAGAATAATTTTGGCTGATGTTGCAAAATAGTGGAATTAGTTTCCAGAGGAGAAGGTGAGATGCAGTAATAGCTCACGCTTCCAGGACTCAAAAGTCACAGGAAGGGGCGCATTTTATAATCTGAATCGTCATAGGATGATTGGAGATCAAAAAAGGCTTTTCTTAGAATCATTCTTTTCTGTTCAGTATGTGTACACCAAGTAGCTGATGGAAAATTTGAGAGACATGCCAGAATTCTCTCATTCCCACCTGGTTTGTCCCACCAAACCCTGCTGCACCACTACTGACATGCTGGAACACAGAAGCTCCACAAACCTGCTGTAACAACAGGCTGGGAAAGATTTAATTTTATCACTACCTTTTATCAACAGAAATTACCATTCTAGTATTAATCATGATAACATCTATCTATCTTTCAAGCTATATGAAGATTGACAAGGTGTATCTGTGTAGGTGGAGAAAGTCTTTCTTTCCTTTTTTTAAAAATAACTCTACCTAATTTCTCTGACCTGAAGAGGTCCTATAAAGGGCCAAAACATGCTCAAGTGACTAAATCGTTAAGATACTATATTGGTGTAAGTTGCAGATCACAAAAACTAATTTGTGTCTTTGTAAAAACACAACTTCCGCATTTTGGCTCACAAACACTGAAACAACTTTGTCAGAAAAGAAATTCCACAAAATGCTTAGAAGGTCCTAGTTCTGATATTTGTTCATAATTGAGAACTAGAAGAAACGCAGCCCAGAACCTGTAACTTTTGCCTTTCAAATAACACATTGCATTTATAGCTTTGTTTTGGTCTAAACGTCACTTATGATGAAGTATCGTTCAGCCCAACACAAATCAGTTATTTTTTTCCTTTTGACAGGAATATTTGTTAACATTACTGAAAGCGCATAAGAAAAAAATGCTCTGTAATATGGATTACCAAGAATAACAACTACCAGGAATGAAAGCTAAAGCTTAATTATTGATTTGCAGGTTAAAATGGGAAAGTCTACTTCTTTGCTACTAGTATGAATACTGATTCTAACATGGTAACTGACAAGTTGAAGAAATGTGTATCAATATTTTTGTCTTTATTTACATATATTGTTACTGGTTTCATGAAAGAGCAGTTGAAACCAAAATAATTCCATAACTTTACATGTATACTCATGTGATAATAAATCGGACTCTCCTGACCATTTTTAATACCTCTGGGATGAGATGCCAATAAGAAGAGTAAAACTGCATTAGAACTAGTACATTTGACACTTTGGAGGCCACATTTAAACACAAAGGAAAATAAATCAAAAAACAGCTTTATTTTTTAAATGCAGAAAGTGTGAAAGGGTGGGTGCGATATAGGTGGACAAGCATTATAAGCGGTGTCAATAGTGGCTTCATACGACATTAACAATCTATTCCAGTGAATGGCACCACTGAAGTACTGCATGTCATTCTGAAAAATGCAGTAGGACAGGCACTCCTACTTATCACACATCTACTGCCACTTGCTTATTCCATCTGTCTCAGCTGAAAATTAGGAGTAGTTGTCATTCTATAGCTATTACAGAGGAGAGTAGGCAATTCGACAGTTTTCAGTTAACAGAGTAAAGTAAAATCTTCTTTTGTACTTTTCTAGATGACAAAGATTTTTACCTTTTCTGTCATATATCTCCTGAGGGGCACAGCAAAGACACTTTCTGAATCTTCAGGCTTTCAGATGTTTACCTGCCACCATCTCATTCTCACAGCAAACAAAAATTTTGGTTTGTCTAAAAAAATTATCATTTACAAAGATCTCTGATACCCTGGAATAAAAAAAGGCTCTAAAGGAAAAGTTAGTGGCAAAACTGGGCACATGTTGCTTGTCTGACAATCCTCATGCTTTTGATAGCCTCCCAGTGCATTAAGAGCCTTGCTATTTAGTTTCTTATTTAAGGGTAGGAACCACACGCTTAAAACATCCCCCTTTTGCTTATGATCCAACACATCCCTTCTGCATATGATCAGGAGCATCATATGGTCATTAACAGAAAATTATTTTAACGTGGCACCCATTGTACTGAAATTCTCATCTGGCAGGTAATGGCTTTCTGATGCCAGCTGGCACACAATTCCAGAATCATCAACGTACCAGGTCATTCTAAAGAGATGTTCATGTTCCTGAATTTTGTATTTGTGATTCTTTGGTCAAGACACGAACTCCTGATGTAACACATTTGGATAGGGATACCAACTGCATTTTTCTACACTTGGATGAAGTTTCCCAGGATCATTCTGGGGAAAGCAATTTTGACCCAGGAATTGAATACTGAAAGCCACAGAAGTAAGAGACCCTGCACATCAGCACAAAACAGTAATTACTTAACTATTTTCTTGTTTTCACTTTACATGATTTGACAGGATATTATTCTAAACTCGTGGAGTTCAGGAAATAGCATGTACTCTATTCCATTCCATAAATAACTGAAAAGAAACCAACAGTAACTATGACAATTTTAAATCCTTAAAAAACCCAAACATGCAGCAGAATTTCAAGTTAATTCTCAGGAACTAAACATGGATGTAAGTATCACAGAAAAGCCTAATACCTATGGGAATTAGGGTCCAAAAGTGGAACCTATCACTTTCCCATTAGATGCTTGTTTTAAAAAAAGGAAATAATTCACTGCATTCCTTTTACTGGTTTGTCCAGAGGTACTCAGGTAATTTACAACTCATCAACATGAAGCAGCATTAAACACACCATCTGTAGTTCTTTAAAAACTTTGACAGTTAACTGTTGTAACTTGCTATCATACAACTTTACATACGTCCCTCCAACATGCAGCAAAGTTCTATCATAGTTCCGCAACACAATGGATTTTCACAATATATAGCAAATATATACATTTGCAAATTACCAACAGCCAATCAAAAAGAATATCCTTGGAGTAATTAAAATCTATCATAAATTTACAATTGAGGTTTTCCCCTCAAGAAACGTTAACACTTATTTAAAATCATAAGGATGGTTAGTTTATAAATCAGATTGGCAAGATCTGGCTTTGTGCTTAATGGTCTGTGCAACTCTGCATCAAATATAATTTAAACAAAATTTTAAAGTCCTAAAAAATCTACACTAAATTCAATGGAAGCATTAAAGAGGAGGGGTAATATATAAAAATATCTATTCATAGAAAACAAAAAGATATTTTTCTAGAAAGCTTACTTACAGAAATCCAAAATAAAAAAAAAAAATGAGAGCAAAGGCATAGCTTATCCATCTGTAATATGACACTGCAAGGTTCTTTGTAAATTTTTTCTGGTTTAATTCTATTTCTGAAAGATCTCTCGACAACAATGAAAACAGCTCTTGGTCTTTTCTTTCCCAACAGGCTATATCCAGAAAAACCTGACTTGTATTCTAATTCACTGAATAATTTATAATGCATCATAAATTATTATGGCCCCATGAATCTGGGGGCAGCTGAAGAAACACTCCACGTCTACAAGCCCAAAGTACTGAGATTTTGATCTTCTCTGAAGTGAAATGTTACCTTTAATATGAAAATATTCTAACATAATAAATTAAATAATTACAAGAACTAAATCAACCATTATAACTTGGAGGCCCAGCCCATAACACTGAATTCTCAAATTACATTTATGATGAACCATTCATTGGAGCTGTAACACAAATAGCAAAAATGAACTGTTACTTTTGGTGTCCTCCAAAACAAGTGCTAAAATATAGATAAAGTGTAAAGAATTCAAACTGGAATTCTTTCCCATCTTTGCATTACCATCTGCTCCCCAAGGGTGTGGTGAGGAGATACACACAAAATATCCTTTTGTTTCAGCATTCTTGAAACACATACTAAAAAGAACTCAGTCTTAATTATATTGTCATATGTAGGCAACAAAACAGGGAAAATAAATCATGCAATTTTCACATTTTCAGATTAAACAGACCTTGTATAGCACTTTTACCTTCTTTTGAGGGTCATGTTTTTGAAATTAACTTTCTCTTAATAGGTACTTCTAGACCATAAGGGAGTCCTTGAAACACTCCCAATGAAACTCCAGAATTCATTACACTAGTTATAAAGATACTTTTCCATATTAATATGAGAATAAATTACATGATGAATGCTGCCGTGCTTAAATGAAAAACAGAAAACACCAAGCACTGCAATTTCCAAATTCTGAAACACTTGTATCTACATTATAGAACAACCTTACTCATACGTACATTCCATACTTAACACACAATGGTTTTCTTCACATCACTGCAGAAGTGTTTCAGTACAAGAGATAGTGTGTTATTAGTCACTTTTACAATGCATAGAGTACTTAATATTGTTTAAAAGGAAAATTAATAATTAAAAATAACAAAGTCCATATTCTAAAAGCACTAGGTGAAAATTCAGTTATGTTATATAATGAAAAAAACTCAAATCCTTTACCTAATTACATATTACCTAATTACTATATTCCTTATTTATTTTCCATGGCAAAGATAAGGAAGTATTGGGGATAATACTGAATTACTACTTCAAGACAAAAGTTGCAATTCTCAAGTGTTATGACATGAGCCACTTAAATTCGCTAAAGTAGTATTAAATCACTTTTTTTAAATATTTTTTTTAATTATGTGTCTTTATAGCTGAAAAACTGTAGTTCATAAAGGTATGCTTCAGCTCTAAAGTAATTCATGTGTTTTGCATTTTTGATCATCTAGATCATCTAGAAATTACAGACTTAATTAAATTACCTCTGGGATCCCCAGTTTTCTACATGCATCCAGAAAGTTTTCTACGTTTCTCCTGCATTTGGCCATGCTAAGTTTAGGCTGTAAAAACAAGAAAAAAATAGTTTATGGCAAAAGATGTCAATAACATTCATTCAGTCAATAAATTCATCTATTGCCTTATTCTTGTACTGATGCACCATTTCCATATTTCTCCTGAAAACAATGCATAAAATTCTGTTCAACTTTTTTTTCTACCCCTCTAAAATCATCATTAAAGTCACCAGCACATCTAGATCTCTACTTGTTCACATCAAGCTTGTGAGGTTGTAAAAATCTGCCTCTTCTGATGATTTGTGGTAGACAACATTGATTTTCTGGACAGCAAGTAAACTGATGAAGGATTTCAACATACATCACGGGGAACAGACATAACTGTAATTAATAGGTTCTTACTTTTTAAATATTTTATGTACTCACAAATATACAGTAACTATAGACAATTTTAATGTCTCTGAAGAAGGAATTTCCTATTACTGTAGAATCTCAAAAACTTCCATAATTTGCCTCAATCAGGACTATTCACCAAATAGTTACAGAAATATCATGTTACAAAAAAAAGCAAACCAGCAACTCACTATTTTATTTTTTCAATGCAAGATGTGAAACAATGTTAATTCCTGAATATCCACTTAAGCCAAGAATTCACTATAGTAGCAGGGACTTTAAAGAAGTAATTTTCTATGCTAAAGTAATTTGAAGGCTGTTTCAAGCAAGAGAACATCATCAATATAAAGTTGAAATAAAATGAAAACAGATTTAAAATATTTGCTTTTTGTTATAGGAAACACCACAAGATTTTATCTTTAAAAAAAAAAAATAAATCAGCAACAAAACTTAAGTTTTTGCCCCAGAAATTCAAGTTTGCCTATTTTGGCAATGTCATATTTTTATCCAAGACAGAAGTAATTTAAAACTAAGCAACAGTAAAAGATACTCCTCTAGACCACCTGAGAAAATGTCTTTTTCTTAACATCTGTCTTCTTGGAAGTTCTTATAAATTGGCACTGAAATCCACACGCTATTCTCAGAATTGACAATCAGGCTGTACATGGCAAATATTTACCAATATGTACATTAAAAAAAAAAAAAAAAAAAAGGCAGATAGTCTAAAAATATACAAAACCTTTTTGATACCAGTCTGGTTCTGAAAATCCGGAACAAAGAACTGATCAAGAAAATGACATCAATAAACAGAGAAAATACTAAGAAATGCACACACACAGATTACATAGATTTTATGTCCTGAAATCTTCAGGTCCTTAGGTCTGGCAAGCCAATATTAAACGACTACAGAGCATGTTTCTGCTCCATTCTGTCTGCAGGTGAAAAGGAATAATTTCTACATTTAACCCAACAGGAATAATATGCTAATAAGTGCTGTAAGTGCTTTAGTTACATGACTTCTGTGAAGCCAGAAGTTAACCTCATATTTCTTCAATCAACAAACAAGAGGATAATTTTCTTTTAAAAAGGGTCTCCTATAATAAAATCTTGCAATCATAGAATTTCATAGTGTACTGAACAAAAAGGCCATGATGAAAAAAATTTGATCTGTTGCTACATCAGAGAGAGGTAGGATAATCACATATACACACACACATATATACACTATATATATTACATAAAAATTACTGAACATTTGAATTTGTAATAATGTAAATGTTGCCCCTAACAGCAAAGAACATTCCTTGAACAGCAACCTGGTTTATGTAACTAAATATCATTTGGCAATAAAATAGTAGGGTTTTTTAACATAATTCCCCCCTACCCCAATGTAACAAGAAACATTCAACTTACTACTGCTGGTGAAGGTACATGAATACTTCCTACAGACCGAGGACGAACATGATTTACTAAGTGGCAGAGAACTACACCATCCATCAGAGCAGATCCCAAGTCTTCAGGCAAACAAATCTTTAGTCTTGTTTCAATGTTCTGCAAAAAAAGAACAAATACACACTTTAATATAGAAACAGATGAAGGGGGAAAAAAAAGGAATATATATCCTCATCTTCTCCCATGCTGTAGACACATAGCCAGTTTGGAGTTCTGTTTTACCAAGAAACACACTACCTTTCTACAATTAATTCTTTAAAAACTAAAAACCAACCCACTCTACTCTATGTTGGTCACTGAATTATGTAAACTTATTTAAAAGAACTCAACACTTCAAATGCTGCTGTCATAATATGCATTTATTTTTATATATACATATAAAATCACATATGCATGCAATTAGCCATGGCAGAGCACCACATGTGGCTCCTTTCTTCCACCACGCCCTTAAGTCTTCTACTTATGATCTCAAATTTTCTTTATCATCAGTACTTTGAATCAGGACGACATTGTGTTAATCACTGTACAAGTAGACAGTAAAAGGTAATTTTTCCTAGTAGCCTAAACATTACTTAGGAAGCATCAGAGTCATCAGAAAAACAGGTATGGCCAAGGCAAAACATTCAGATTTAGAAGAGAATTTTTGGATACTTGTTAAGTAAAACCAAAGCCTCACTAAAAAGAATTTGATATTGCAAAACAAAATACTTTGAAAATATTTCCAGGAAAAAAAACCCTACGATAAGATTGTTACATATGATGAGTTTCCGAAATTGTGCTCCAATCTTGAAAACATTCCAACACTATACTTAGAGATAACTCTTAGATTAACTCCCAGAGATAATTACTTCCATTATCTTAAAATAGGTATTTCTTACTCCTAGTTGAACATCCTTAATGTCATTATTCTCTATTAACACATTACCTCGATCTATGGTGGGTGTTTTAGATGAAAATAGATTATTCTCTTTAGAATCAAAGGAAAGTGTAGGTTGGAAGGTATTTCTGCAGGCCATCTAGTCTAACAAATTTGAAATGAGGTCAGAGCCTGGGTTAGTTAAGCTCTGGATATCTGCAAGGAAGGAGATTCCACAACATCTCCAGGCAACCTCGTTCAGTGTTTCAACATCCTTATTGCAAAGAATTTTCTCCTTATAGCTACTTGGAATTTCTTTCTCTGCAGTTTGTGCCACTGTCCCTCATTCTTTGTGCACCTTTGAAAAGCCTGGCTTGATCTTCTCTATTACCACCCTTCAGGCAGCTGAGGACAGTCATATGATATTCTCAGCACTCTTTTCTCCAAGCGAAAGAAATCCAGCTCTTAGCTTTTTCCCCATACATCCTTTGTTTGGGTGCCCTCACCATGAAGGAGCCTCCACTGAACTCACTCTGGGGTTTCATTATATTTTCCCAGTTTTTCTTTTACTAGACGTACTACTGAAGTACTCATATGTATGGTCTCACAAGTGCCAATTGAAGGAGTGCATCACCTGTACTAATATGTTCTGCTTTCACCTTGGATTAATTCATACATTAGAAAACATTTTTGTTATAGGAGATATGTATAGAAAGTTATATATTAATAATACATTTGAGGTTTTTTTCCAAATCTGTTAAAAACAGGTTTACATAAGTCAATGAATTAAAAATCCCTTCTCTTAAAAAACTGATTTGTCTGTTGGGATACTACTCAGTATGGATCAGGGTGCTTTTTACTTTTTATGTGCACAGCGCACCTACAACACTATTTGAATGCCAGTTCATGGTTTGAGACTAGATTTATTTAAAATTGAAGACTTCAAGAAGTGTATCAATTCTCTTCCAATTTTGTCACCATTGAAGAACTGCTTTCTTTTTCAAAATCATCCATACTACAGCAGCAGACAATTTGTTCCACTTAGCATGTCAAACCTACTGAATGTTTACCCTTTGAGTGACAAAAATCAACCAGTATTTCTTGCTAGACTCTATTGCTCAAGAGTAAGTGGCGAACCACTCTCGAAATCACTCTTGAATCACTCTCGTTGGGACAATCCTCACTATGTTGGGACAATCCTCACTATCAATACAGGCTGGGGGATGATGTGATAGAGAGCAGCCCCGCGGAAAAGGACTTGGGAGTACTCATGGATGAAAAGCTGAACATGAGCCAACAATGTGTGCTTGCAGCCCAGAAGGCCAATTGCATCCTGGGCTGCATCAAAAGAACCGTAGACAGCAGATCCAGAGAGGTGATTCTCCCCCTATACTCTGCTCTCGTGAGACCCCACCTGGAGTACTGTGTCCAGCTCTGGAGCCCTCAGCACAAGAAGGACATGGACCTGTTGGAGCGAGCCCAGAGGAGGGCCACGAAGATGATCTGTGGGCTGGAGCACCTCTCCTATGAAGACAGGCTGAGAGAGTTGGGGTTGTTCAGCCTGGAGAAGAGAAGGCTCCGGGAAGACTTTATAGCGGCCTTCCAGTACCTGAAGGGGGCCTACAGGAAAGCTGAGGAGGGGCTGTTTGCAAGGGCATGTAGTGATAGGACGAGGGGCAATGGTTTTAAACTAGAGCAGGGTAGGTTTAGATTAGACATTAGGATGAAGTTCTTTACAATGAGGATGGTGAAACACTGGAGCAGGTTGCCCAGAGAGATGGTAGAGGCCACATCCCTGGAGACATTCAAGGCCAGGCTTGATGAGGCTCTGAGCAACCTGATCTAGTTAAATATGTCCCTGCTTACTGCAGGGGCGTTGCACTAGATGACCTTTAAAGGTCCCTTCCAACCCAACACATTCTATGATTCTATGAAATGACAACTGTCTGAAGTGACCATGGATGTATACAAAATCAAATGGCTCAAATGGAGGAAAAAAAGTATGTCTTTGATGAAAAAGTTTTATGAAATGGAGCAATTTCTGTAAAAACACACCATTCTAAAGAAAAGGGGGGAATGTACGGAAGAAACACCAATGTTCTCACAATATACAGCTCAGGTGAAGCTGTTGAGCTGAAAGTAACCGTGCATTTAGATTTCTAAATAAGGAACTCGACTACTTTAATAGTTGTTCATTCTCATTTAGTGCCCAACTTGGTTAAGGCTGCAGGTTCTGTGGAGTCTCACTAAGTTCTAACATACCATGAAACAATTCAAAAGCAATATATACTACCAGATATGTTTATTCAGTAAGTATGAACTTAATGACTTACATGTTCTGGGCTATTTTCTTGTACGGTACATAATGTGATGCTCTGGAGGCTGCTTCTCTCACTAGAGGACCCAGTATACCAGAGTAAACATTATTAATTTGAAAAAAATCCCACTATGTGCTTCCAAACAGAGCCAATCTTCTAGCTTCTGTCACCACTCCTTGACTTGTAATCAAACTTCTCACAAGAGACAACGTAACTTTCATTTCAGGACACAATGCTTCAGGGCGAGGGCAAAGGAGGATACTGCATGGAGCTGAAGGTCAATAACCCATTAAACCAGTACTACTGGTAATATCTAATATTAATACAGTGTAGAGAGATCCTTGTTAAGTCTCCGTGATCATGCCTGATACAGTCAATAACCTTGTTCTAGTTTTCACTGTGAGAATTAGCTGAAATAACGCACAAGGCAGGAACCTTGAAGACATTATTTTTAGGAACAGTTACTTGGGGACTTGCTACATACTTGTGGTAACTCTCAAAAGAAATGTAAAAAGCTGCATTGATGCTGCTGACTAGACTACGCTTAGAAAAACTACATCCTACTGCAGTTTATTCCTGCTAATTCCATTTTCTTCTCCATTACCAATAAGTCTGTCTCATCTAATTCTTGCATCTCATCCTTTTGGCACCATCCAAGTTTAGAATTGTTAATATACAACATTCAATCAACTACACTGAATCTTCAACAAGATCTACTCCGTTCAGAAATTCAGCAAGACAAAGTAAGATTCATCCAGACTTAAAGCAGGTGAGGACGTGAGTAAGAGAATGAAGATCTAAAAATCCTCATAGTTCTGCATTAAACAACCCACCTTTTAAACAGTATTTGATAATGAGAAAAAAAGTGAACCCTCTTGCTTTAAAATTAAACAATACAAGACGTTATTTAAAATAAAGAATAATTTTGGAATTAGTCATTCTATGAAGCTAATGATGTAAGAACAAATAATCTTTAATTCGGTTGTGATATCAAAGTCACCTACCACACTTTAAGGATTTGCACTGTGTTTAGGAGTGCAACGATACCATCCCTTCTGTCAGTAACATGATATAACTGGAAACCTTGACAAGTTCAGGCTCACAACATTCCTTGCGGCAAAGGCTGTCATCTTTTTTTTGAAACAAATAGGTGTCATACAAACAGCGCTACCTAGGTATTAGCTGTGTAACGCAGACCCTATTCAACCACATGCAGCAGTTTTTGCATCAGGCTCTAGCTTCTGTGTTCAAGACAATATATCAGGAAACCATTTTGTATATTCAGATCTTCATTCAGATATTCATTTCGTTTCTAAGAAAGTTGTTTCAAGCACTAGTTATCTGCTTTAAAAAAAAGTTTCTAACTTCAGCTTCAACTAATAGATTTCATTATGCCTTCTACTTGCTAGACTGAAGGCTTCTCCAGCTGTTAGGAAATAGTTTCTAGACCTCCCTACTTCTTAAGTGATCACTTCATCCTTTCTGATGAAATTGTAAATAAATTCTTAATTCCACCAGTGCAACGTATGCTGTTTAACTGTACATCATTCAGGTAACTCCCATTAACATTTCCCATTTTAAAAAAAAAAACTTTCCTAAGTACAGATATCTGACCGTGCGTGATAAAGCACTTCAGGAATAGTCTTATCAATGTGATTTGCAGAAGTAATATTGCCTCATTTAACCTTTTTAATATTCTCCTACTTAGACAACTTTCCCAAAGAAAAATTAAAAAATACATTCCATTAGAAACAACTAGTTCTACCAACACATACCTCACGTAGCTGTTCCACAAGTTCTCTCTCTTCTCTCATCTGCTCCATTTTCCTTCGAATTGTAAATTGTGGGTCTATGGATTCCAAATTTCTTTGTGGTCTTAAGAACACTATGATTTTAAAAAAGACAGATTTTAGTTTAAAAACGAACACCTTGATTTATTAATTTCTAAATGAAGTAAAATCCTTAGGCACTGCCTCCAGCAAAAACTGTTAGAGAACTTCTCTCTGCCCTCAGAAGGACAGAAAAAATGGATCCTGGTTTACAATCATAAATTGATATTTTCTGGATGGCATCATGCGCCATCAATGGAGTGGATAGTTTTTCAACCAAATCCTAATCTCAACAGGCAAGGTTTGTCAGATGATTAAGCACCGGAACCGTCCCTCAGAAATTCTGATCTGTACAAAACTTTGTATCTAACCTGGCAGGAAACATGTCTTATTCCTTTAAGTAGAACCCTCTCCTACAAGATGCTGAATTATGTAACAAGCTGTGACAAGCATCTTCCTACACAGGACAAACTGCTTATTAGATAAGGTTATACTAAAAAAACCCACCCACCAAACAAAGACTAACGTAGGCAGACTTAGCCATTCAGTAAGTCTGCCTACATTAAAAAGTCGTGTTGCAAATGTGGCATTGCACAAACTCTTCACAGTACTCCCTCCCACCAATCCTAGTTCTGTCGACAGTATCACTTTGCCCACGTATAGTTCCTTGAAATAATTACATGAAAACTCTGCATCTATGCACCTCTACACTTCCTTTTTTTGTGATCAATGACTGTTTTGAATGGTTCTGAAGAACAAGATGTATGCTCAAAATACAACTGTCACCGGTTTGCCACTTTGCTTGCCATTTTGTTTCACAAAATGCAACTGTCAGCTGTTTGCCACTCAAATTATAGGCCAACTTGATGATTGTGGAAAATGATACTGCTTAAAAGAAAGAAGCGTTTTGTATTATTACTTTCCCGTATGTCTCCTTCTGAACGCAACTGACACCCTAAGTACCAATTAATTGGGTGGAAAGTACAAAGCCTAGAAACCTTGGTTTTTATGTACAGCTACTGCTCAGCCTCAATTTTGTTAATATAAGGCCATTAAAGAAAGAGAGGATCATTTCTGGGTTAATAAATAACAGGACAGGAGAGAGGAGCCTTTTGTTTCCTAAAAGGCACATCAGAAAATTCGAAGTGTATGAATTGCCAATAGCACCTACCAGAGGAGTGAAAAATGACGAATTACTCTTGAATTAAGAAAGGTACATATGGGTGTAAGCACAGTAATTCTGATGTTCCATTAAAAATTGTGGCATGTCAGTCATTTCATTTTGGTTGTAATTTGGGTAATAGGCTGAATTTTAAAAATCAGTCCTCAAAATACGTAACAAATTAAAAAATTGAACTCCTGGTAGAGGGAAATTTCATCTATGTTCTGTAAGCTGTTTAATGAAGCCCCCAAATCAGTTCAGAGCCAACATACAAAATTGTACCCTCTGACACCTAGGGCTCAGATAAACAAGACAAAGTTTCTGTAGGAGAAATACTTTGAAATCTCAGACAAATCCAGTCACCAGGAATCTCACCTAACTGTACGCAGGTTGGTTAAGTAACAAAATTAATAATCCAAAGGGACAGACAGACACCACCAAACGCAGTTCAGCCAACAGGCAGTAGTTCTTTCCCTTATGTACTAAAAAAGGAGCTTAAGGCAACAAACTCCTTACATATCCTCAGGTTACTTATCTGAGGCATCAAGATAGAATAAACTATGGCCAGTTACTAAAGTTGCTTCCTTCCACTCCTTGACTCACACAGTCATTGTTTTAACTTTTCACAGGCAACTGAAATTTGCTACACTGCTGTTACATCAGTAATTTTATGAAAGGCCATATTAAAGGCTATTTGTTAAACAAAACTGCATTTAAATATAACACCTAAA
The DNA here is from genome assembly GCA_008921705.1 of Burhinus oedicnemus. Taxonomy (NCBI): domain Eukaryota; kingdom Metazoa; phylum Chordata; class Aves; order Charadriiformes; family Burhinidae; genus Burhinus; species Burhinus oedicnemus. The sequence goes on along the minus strand of VFFE01005895.1, from coordinate 107,207 downwards.
TATTTCAGTTTTATGTTAGTAAGCTTTATCATTTTTAATGTCATCAGAAATACCACTGGCAGACTGGGAGAGCGTCCCAGACAGAACTGCAGGACAGAACTACAGAGACCAACTACAGTTCAGTTCCCTTCTCCAAATGGGCTACATAGCCTCACCAGTGTCACCAGTCAGAATGATCTACACATAGATGCACACATCATAAATGAAAACATTCATTATGCCGGCCTTCCACACATAACGTGAGAGTAGCAGAGCCATACTTTCAGATGCAATAGGTGCACAGTTGTATTGACATTTAATCTTTGCCTTTGTAGAAGGCAAGCTGCAAGCTCGGAATAGAACTCTACTTCCAAAGCACAGTATATCAACAGATATGTGCTGCTTAATATTTTGTAGAGAGGCATATGTATAACTACGACCGCGCATACATAAAATCATAGAATCATAGAATCGTTTAGGTTGGAAAAGACCTTTAAGATCATCTAGTCCAACCATTGACCCTACTCTACCAGGTCTGCCACTAAACCATGTCTCTAAGCACCACATCTACACGGCTTTTAAACACATCTAGGGATGGTGACTCAACCACCTCCCTGGGCAGCCTGTTCCAATGTTTGATAACTCTTTCAGTGAAAATTTTTTTCCTAATGTCCAGCCTAAACCTCCCCTGGCACAACTTGAACCCATTTCATCTTTTCCTATCGCTACTTACTTGGGAGAAGAGACCAGCTCCCATCTCACTACAACATCCATACAAAAGCTGTTAACAGCTGTAACTACTGTTGTTATGAAATATAACAATCCATATACCTGATTTAACTATGCCATTTCAAAAGCATTACCTACTGATTTAGATAATTTTAGATAATTTTTAGATTTAGATAATTTTAGATAATTTTAAAATTAATACATTGGTAAATTTCTGATGAAAGCACTTATATACAGTAAAAATTAAACAATTAAAAATATCTAAAATGTTATTTAATAAATCATAAAGTAAACCACATAGTTTAGGAGAGCTAAAACAACAACAAAAAAAATCAACGCCCAAGTTTTCAAACTGCAGAAATTCTTACCCAGGACTTCTATTAAACTCCAGAATTGTACCGAATTAAAATTTCTGCAGTAGCCACTCTGTAACAATTTATTGGAGACTGCTCCTGAATTTTTAAGAGGTGAAATAAAAATCTCTTATCACATTTATTAAAAACTGTAGTTGCAGTTTCTAAGATTCTCATTTTAGAAATAGTTCAATGTACAACTCCAATAATTGAGCTCTGCTGCCTGTCATAGATTAAATACCTAGATAAAACCATGCTTGAAGAGTAATACCATATTTAAATAGTATTTAAATGCCACTGTAGCTTTATTAGCAGCAGCATTTCAGAAGATTCTCTGCGAAAGCTTAGTTCATATTTATGTTCAAGCTCGCAAGTATTAGGGTATTATCGTGGACTTCATTCAGTTTGGCCACAGCTATCTTTGTTTAGGCTTTTGCTAAGTCAATATTAACGTCCCAAGCACACTCCCTTCCGATTTCAGACTACAAACATCAGTAAATGAAAGGTAAATATCAACATTACTTATTCAATTCTGTTCATTAATGAGACATACATTCCACCATGAGGAAAAAGGCAGGCTAATCTCAAGGCAGTGGGAAACTACAATTAGAAGTTTCTAAATAAAGTAAGTTTAATTGATTAAAAAACAAACCAAAACAAAAAACACACACTCAAAAGTATTAGTTATAAAAGTTTCAGTTATATACTGAGTTTAAAGAAAAATGTTCTAATACAGAAAGTTTTGGCAGTCCCGAGTATTGCTTGCTTCTCTGCATTACACATGTTTTCCAGCAAGGGGAGCCCGTACCTCATACACAGATGAAGGTCTATTTTTTATTCTTTCCAATAGCGAGTTTCTGCTTTCTGAACCCACAGTCGACCAAGGTTATTATGTAATGCTTGTTCCAATAATTTTTTTAAAAAGTATTTTGCACAATTCTCAACCGGTTAAATGGGTGATAGTTAATAACACAATATGTATTTGACATACCAGTCAAGGACAAACTTCCTTGTGAAAATTTCCATTTTTGTACTGAGTTACAATGCACATAGGTGCACTATTTATAGCATGTCAAGGAATTTAGTGTCCCAAGTACTTATTTTGACAACATTATCCTTCAGGTAAACAACAAAATGATTTAACCTGACTCTAAAAATAATAGACAAAAAGAAGGTTGGACTAATGACAGACACAGATGAAGTTAGGCTAAAAGTTTATAGTTAGATTTCTCTTTGTTTGATTTATTCAGTCCAAATTTAAGTAACACTGAAGTTGTTACAGAGTCATTTGCTAAAGCAAAGCCTCCACAATGATATGGACATTGGTCTTGGGAGACCTGTCTGTCCCAAGTCTTATAACGTCCCAGAAATTCTGGACTTAGCCTCCTCTATTACAGAGCCATTGCCAGATAATTACATTAAAGATGTTATGAAGTCTTAAGATACTACATTGATGCATGGCATTTCTATATCAAAGGCTACTAGTATTAGCAAGCTACACAGGGCTGGTGTGTGGATCCTCAGCACTGGGCAGCACACATCAATACCGTTAAGGTTGTTGCTTCCTGGTACGGTTTTGGTCTGTGCAAAGCCACCTCTCCTACACAATGTCTTGGAATAGCTCGAGGAATAGCACAGGCAAAGGACATTGCACAAAGGCAGCTTAAATGCAGTCATCCTGTTTTAGAAAGAATGCTTAGGTATGGATTTGAATCGCACTGTGCCAACTAACCTCAGTGCCAGAGAATGGTCTCTAGTTTACTTCCTACCATAGGAAGACATACCTTAGATAACTGAACAGAAAGGCAACAGTCCTGATTGAAAAAAAAAACAAAAACAAAAACAAAAAAACCCACAAACAGTTGTAAGAGCAGTTTTCTGTTGTAACAGCCTGAGGTAATAAACACTAATATCTGCAATTGGCTTAAGATTTGAAAGACATGAGACATCTGTTCCAAATGCACAAGCACAGACCAGTCTATACTGCTCATTTCATTTAGAAGAGCAGAACACTAACAAATCTAGATTAACATAGATCAAATTCTGCACTGCTAGAAGTACCTCTAGATTTCCCTTTTCTCTGTTAGAATATTCATCAGTGAAATGTCAAGCTAGTTTCATACCATCATGAACTAAATTCAGTTTTTCAACTTATAGTTATCACAATTCTTATATGCCATACTCGTTTCCTTTATGGAGCTGATTCCTTACATATGCTGTCTTCTATGGTTTTATAATGAAGAACACTGTGGCAATAGTGAGTATTGTCAACTACCGAACTGAACTAAGAATGTAGGCATTCTAAACTAAATGTTGACATTTATGATTCAAGATTTGTAGTCTTGGTTTCAATCTGATGCTTTTGACAGTTTCATTGCCTTCTAGTACCTAGGCACCCTTCTAATTTAAGGCAACTGGAAGAACAACAGTCCTACTTTAAAAAAATACATCGGCCTATCAAATATTTATAAATGGTTTAATTGTCTACGTTCTGTTTCTTCCATCTGACATTTAACTATTAACGCAGTAGATGACTTATAGCCCAAACGTGGCCAGCTTTGTGTATTAGTGCCAAGACTCAAGGCACTATGACAATAACATCCTGGAGAAAAACAAAATAAAAGAAGCAGTAACAACATCCACTAATGACTTTCACTATGCACAGAGAAGTTTGACAGCTTACTAACAGTTTCTGTTGGATAGAAATCACTGTTTTTGCTTAGCTGACTGTTTCAGCTTTGTTTCTTCATGGATTCCTCTTCTAATTAAGTTAGTTATGCACCTGCATCAATAACTGCAGATCAGAGCAGGATATTTTTATTAACAGTCAGTATCTATCGAAAAAATAATAAAATAAAAAAATGCAGAAAAGACAGTAGCAAAATTAATTGCTGTTTTACTCAAACTTTTATAAACCCTTGAAAGTAAAGCAAGTAAATAAACCCATATTGGAAATAGTTCTTAGAGCGAATATCGTGGGAAAAGTTGTTTTGCCAGACTTGAAAACAGTGACAATCTTCACTCATTTACTTTTGATACTACATATTCTGCAGTAAATTAACGTGCACCTTCTGAGGTATTTAGTCTTATAAACATCCCTTCAAGAGTACTGTCTTTCATCCTTAGCCACATGGGACATTTGCCATATATTCAGGTTTCTGAGAACACAAAATTAAGTAAATTATATATGGAACACCTACCATTGTCACTGTCTCCTTCAGATGGGATACTGTAGCTAAAGTTGTCCCATGTTTGTGCCTGTGTAAGTGTGTTGAAGGAGATAGGAGGAAAACTGAGGGATGGGTCTGCTGGAGGGGAGTGATAGCCAGTCCAACCACGGTGGTATAAGGACCGGCAGGAGGATAAAAGGGGGCAGCAGCAGTTCAAATATGGCATTAGGATTTGTATGGTAATGACAAAGATGTAATTCAAAGGTGATTAATACAAAATGTGTAATTTTTGAAAAAAGAATGAAAGATGGTGCAGAATAAAAAGAACGAAAAGTTATATGTTAGTACTTGGATATCATACATTATATGCGCAGTTAAGGCTGTTAAGCTTAGCAAGATCATTGTAACCATAGCACTTCACACAACTTGTTTACAACCAAGTTTTAAGAAAAAGTACCCATAGATTTCACATTATAACCTGACAAATACCTTGACTCTGTGAATCAGAAGGCAAATATATCAGTTGTGAAGTTTCAGCAATGAAAAGTTCAGACAATGAGCATTTTGGTATTTTTTGTTACTATGTAATAAGAACACTTCCTCCCTCAAAGACAAAGAAAATTTACACATCTATATGAAAATATTATTACATTACAACTTCCTAGCTGATTTTGATAAGTAGCAACTACATTATCCCTTGGATTCTCATTCTGTTGAAATATGGTCTGTAAGTACATGTACTACAGGTCTTTTCCTTTTGTTTTAATTCACTTAATAGTACATGCAGACTACTTTTATTTCTTGCTGACTGCCCCAGCAATAACTCCAAACCTACAATGGGGCCACCACCCTTGGAAAGTTCTGGTCCTCTGCAACTTCTACAGACTTTCCAGGGACAATAACAGATAGATATACAGTAACTCTAAAGGGTGATCCTGAGTCTGCACCACAAGCCTTGGCAAACCTGCACTGTAGACAGTCTTCTAACAAGCACAAATTTAGTAACGATCCAACGGGGCTCCCTAAAGCATGCAAAATTGCACATTTCCACAGAAGCTGCAACAGAGTCTGGAGACTATTCATCAGATGACTGTAAAAGCATGTCTTGCCTACAGTTCATGACCACCCATCAATTCACTTGTACAGCAATACAGTCCCTGTTCTCCAACCATTCTGTCTTCTCTCCTTCTCTCCTGTCCATCATGACAACACGTCTTATTTGTCCCTCAAATCCTTCAGTGTTCATCTTTGTTCTTTCCCTGCCACATCTACTCTGCACTTCTGTCTCCTGTCCTGATTGTGGCAAGGCTTTCCGCCCAAGCTTTCCTCAAACCTCCATCCTACAATGTCTCAGAACTGGACACTGACATCCTTAAAATATATCCTCCATGCTTATCTTCAGCACGTTATCCATCCTTTCAAAGCTTCCCACTGGTTTCCTATTTTCTGACACAGAATTTAAATCTCTCCTCTGCCATTCACAACAATGTCAATAATTAATGAGTTTTTCCTATATCTGATCACAATGTTCCTTACCGCTTCTGCCACAACAATTATGAACTCATTCACTTCTTGGTTTCCTACATATATTTCCATGTTTTATCTACTGAATACCACACACAAGCAACATTCATGCTTCTCAAACTAAACTGGAGATTATAAACTACCTCTACTCTAAATGCTAAACCATAACCCTAAATCAATTTAAAATTACTGTGTAGATCATAAAACAGCTAAAATCATTAAATATTAGAAGAAAGTCAAAGCTAAAGTTTCAGTAAGCACAGAAAGTCCCTATTTTAGAGCACTCCAAATTAATAATCATAAGGAACTTAATCACATAGATTTCCTCCTTCCCACAATTCTGGAATCTGTATTAACATGATGATAATTCAGATAGCATCATAGAAAATTTCACCTTAAACTTCTCTTCACGCTCAACTCTTCAAGAGCTCACTTTCATTAGCCATGCCTTTTTCCAAAGCCAGTTTACTGCTTCTGGCTGTTGGCACACCAGATCAGCTGAACCTGAGAGTCAGCACAACTTTGAGCAGAGTCAACACTGGGTAACAGAACACGGATTTATGGCAAAAGATAAACAGTCTTTAATTATGCTGGCAATTAGGATTCTCACTATTTTCCAAAGAACACAAATAATGCAGTTAGGGAAGAAAACAAATGGAAGTAATAGATATCCAGACATTATAAAAGCAGTAACTACCACTCAAAGGACGGAAAAATACTGTCAAGTTCTAACGATCATTACGTGTTTCAACAAACTTGACAGACAGTGAGACGAGCATGTCCACAGGTACTAACGCTGTGCTTCAAATCCTCTGCAAGTTACCAAAATGAAGACACTGGACTCACAAGTAAGACTATGCTATGTAAACAGTTGCAAGGGAACAACTTTTCACTTCACATTACAAACTGCTTTGTGATTTTGAGTTTTGCCAAGTGCTTCTTTTAGTCTCTGAAGGTACAAATTGTTTTTGTTTGTTTGTCTGTGTTGCTGTCACCTTGTTCAGTAGAAACTATGAAACACAGTGACCTCAAAATGGCACAGAACAAAAGCAAAACGTATTCTTGAGTATTGCAAGATGTATTAGTAGATGTTCAGGCTGCAAGGTCTGGCATATTAAAGATATGGCAAGAACTTTGCAACACTAATTTTCGACAACTGGCACCACTCTGAACATTTTAATCAATTCATGAATCAAGCATGAAGAGTTTAAATTTATTAACAATTTGAGTGATTCCTTTTCTGCGAGCAAAAGCACGTCCCAAGAGCAAAACTATGATTCTAAGAAAACTTGTAATTATTCGGGTTTTTTTAATAGAATTTTTTTAAGGCTTTCAAAATTAATGTGAATTTGAGAAGCCCGTACTCTATGAAAGTATTTAACACACAGGAGGAAATATTCTGAAATATTAAAAAATCCCCTCTCTTTTTACCTTCTATGTAAACATCTGACCTTTGAAAAGAATCTGTCAAGAAGTCAAAACACATTCATTACCCTTCAAAACACTTTCTTTGGGTACCATGTCAGACATCAGATATGAATTTTCCCAATGTTTTGCCTAGCTTTAAAATGAAAGAATAAAAGGACCTCCAGTCCTGAACACATATGAGTATGTATGAACACAGAAGTTTAAGCCACTGCAGTTTATCCTCTGGAAGCACTTTCATTTGTGTGTGTACTTCAAAAAACTGGAATCCTTACCAGAAGCCTAGAACAGTTTACTTTCACCTTTCCAAGAGACATAAAACATTATGAAATGATGAGAAAGGAAAAGAAAAATAGAAAGCAACATTCATTTAAAATAGATTAAAATAAACACAGTGAAAATAAACTCTCAAATTTCAGAAAAGTATGGCTGCACATATTTTCATTGAAAATCTGCCACTATGTTTTCCACAGAGAACGATGTATACATTTTAGTTAGAACATTTTAATGTTCTTTTAATCTTGCACTCAGATTTAAAAGACTTACAGAAGCAAGTAATTCAAATGTAAGCTCTAATGAAGTTAAATAGCTAAAACTCACTTCCAGTAGGTTTTAAGGTTTCCCCTAAGGCCATGAAGAACTTAAATGGAAAAAAAGCTATTAAAATAGCTACAAACTGAGCTGAAAAACTTTCTTGGATCACAGAATTGCTGGACCCCTAGACTCGCTCAGGTCTAGGGCAATAAGGCAGTATATAATTAACAAGCACAAATTCAGACAGTGATAGGATGGTTCAAATTCACACAAAACTTGCACAAAGTCTTAAAGGAAATACACTGAAGAAACATGACATGTCCTGACATGAAGAGACATGGCAAGGTAACCAGCTTTAATGGGAAAAACATGCAGGATTCACAAACATGCTAGTATTTTCAGTCATGTACTACTTCTACCTGTAAATAATTCTTATGTGTTAGCAAAACAAATTTTAATACTAGTTTTAGAGTAGTTCTAGGGGGGCAGCAAGACAGGAAACAATATGCAGCTTCACCACTCCTTTGCAAGGTTTCATTTTGTTACATTGTGCTACACAGATAATATACTGTCTTTTTATCTGAAGTTGGACCTAAAGTTTTACTATTGCCAAATTCCCCTGTCTTACCATGGTATAAATTTAAGGTAACATGACTGAAACTGGATGTGATGAGATGAAAGATTGTGCAGTAATGGCTCTAGGTTGCTGACTCTGTAGTGTATGATACAGAAAGGAAAACACGTTCAGATTATCAAGTTTTCTGCAACCCACAGCTGTGACCAAAAGAGACTATAGTATCAGCATACTCAAAGCAATTCAAATATATGATTTTGAATTGGTACAGTGTAGAAAATCAACGGATTACAACCAACTGACTTTGGTATTTAATGAGGCTACACACAGCTGCAATACAGACAGGGGAAGAACTGCAGGAGTTGTGCACATCTGGTCTTCCATCATGCAACATGGAGGATTTGTTGCAAAGCTGCAACCTCTGCAATCCAGTCTTCCTAGAAATACTCCACTAGGCTATTTTGCCCTGACCTATTACAGTCATTCAGTAAGCATAGGACATCTTGGCACACCAATATACTAAGATTCGGAAGTGCATGTTAAACTAACACTTGAACAAGAAGTCACGGTCTTGCATTCTCTCCCACAACACTGCTTCCAGTCCTGAGCAGCAAATTTCACTGGCAGCTCAGCAGAAGACAGGCTACATCCCCTGAAAGCAGCAATATGGCATGGGCCCATTTGCCTTCACGCATCTTTCTCCTAACGGTGTTATCGCAATGCTGTCACTGGACTGTGCAGTATTACTCAATGTTTTATTTTTTCCAAATCCTGAAAGGACCCATTTACTCATCATTTAACCTGTACTTTATATAGAGAAATAACAACATCTCTAAAACATCAGGAACATACAAGAATAGAACCAGAGTTTAACAGTTCAACAAACTAAGAAATGCAACAGAATAGATCTGTCAAACTGTATATCATTACTACGTCAGAAATTTAAAATTTCCTCTTCATGAAACAAGGTTGGTTTAACACCATTTTCTTTGCTTTTTAAAACTTTTTTTTTAAAAAAAAACCCGAATCTATGGGTACAATTTCTTAAACATTCAAATGTGAAACTGGTGCCATTAGTGCCAAGATACTTTGTAATGGAAACTACAAGCTTATAGTGGTATAGAGCATTTGATTAAAAGCATTTGTGGTGAATGCAAGAAACCATAATTAGTCTTAGGATGCTGAAACATACTGAAAAACCTACAGTTATTCTTTAGAGGTGATGTGAGAAGACGTAAAACATTGACTACCTCAGCACAGAGAAGATAAAAACTGAGTTTAATCCTGTAGCTAATCCTGTTTTTCAAAGAAGCTGTTATCCAAGCCCTTGAATACATCAATAGTTTTTTGTGGGTTTTTTTCGCTTGTTTGTTTGTTTTAATAAATAAATTGCTGGTTGTTAAAAGATGGATGTTTATGCAGATTTACTGTATTGCAAATTCATTAAACTCAGCTGCTGGCTGAAGTGAACATCTAATCTTCCTATAAGATGCTTGCTTACACAAGCATAACTACTGAAAGACTCATTGCAATGAGCAATTTTCAGAGCAATGCATAAGCATTTTCCAAACAAGCCTAACTATTCACATATATTATTCAACAAAATCTAAACTGTACCACTACATACCAATTAAGCAAAAATCATGTTTCAATTAGTATGTCAGCACAGATGATATATATGTATACATGTATAAAATATGTGTATTTATACACACACACACACATATTTTTTAAACATACATACATATAATTTTATAAAACACCTGATTTATTAGTAAGGGATGAAAATTGATCCATATATAATGTGCCAAATACATACTTGTTACAAATTCAGTCTTGATTCAAACCTATAACCTTAAAATGTTCTAATCTTCTTCTAACTGTTGTATAGAAAATGTTTCATCACTGCCTTCTTAAAGGGAAAAAAAAATACAGACATCTATTAATAACACAGATGTGAAAAAAGAAAAAAGCACACACAAATTGGTTAATTTTCTCTCCCACATTACCTGATCGTGGCTTCAGGCCAAAAGGGATTGTGGTGTTTGCAGTAGGAGACATTGTCGGACTTTTATCCTTGTTCTGTGTAATTCAAAAACATAGATCTATAGTAAGAGTAACATCCAGAATACCTCAGCTAACTGATTGTATAAAATGCAAAAGTTAACAATACTGCACACTACAACTATTCCACCATGATCTGATGACAATATAGCCTCCCTTTTTTATTCCATCCTATTCCTTTCCTGGAAAAGATGAGTTTCTGACCAAAGACTGCAAGATATTCCCCCTAGCTATAAGCAAGCTCAATTATTTCTCATTTTTCTCCCACGTAATCACTTGGTTCCATCAAACATACATTTTTGTGGCACAGGACACCTAAAAAACAAAGCAAAGACACATTTTTTTCCTTATATACATTTGTTTCTTTCACAGAAAGAAACCATTCTGCATGGTATTTTCCCTGCAACACAACTTCTGTCTCAAAAGCAGAAAAGAGGAAGTTAAGCATACACCTCAGAGCAGGATCACCCTTGATCCTGAACTAGGCTAACAGTTGCAGAAGGAAGAATGGAGTAGCAGCACACAGGAGAAGGTGAGGCATAATCATCATACCACCAATGGTAACATAGAAAGTGTCCCATAACCAAACTCCACAATGGGAATCCTATTTAAAAAGTGATTCCTCAGGGAGCCAGGAACTATAGGAGTCCCATCACCAAGACTGGTGTGGCTGGGTGCTCATGAATTTGCAAGATGCTCATACGCACTGCAATGTAGAGGGAGAAGCCCTGTTTCTGCACAGAAAATAAGAAGGGAAAAAGATCTCCATAAAGAGCTCCCTACTGTTTCCCTTTTTGACCCTTTGCTGAGATTCGCAATGTGAAAGTGATAGGATCAATAAAATAGGACTTCTCTGAAAACTAACCAATGACATGACACAACTGTGCAAAAAAAAATTGCACTGAAATCAATAGAAACTCTTGTGGAACAAGGAAGAGTCAAAAAAGAGAAATGTAGCAGAAAGAACAAAATGTAAAAAAATTAAATGTTTTATACTAAACTACATGACTCAGAAACAAGCTTATCAGAAAGCATATTTTTATACCGCAGTAAATCCTTAAGATGACAAGAATAAACCACAGGCCAAATAAACCACATATCCATTACTGATGAGCTCAGTCATATTTTCTGTGATATTCAATTACATGTTTCATTTAGTATATGAACCGTTCATATAAAACGTATAAGAGACAAACAAACGGCACTAGCATCTTACCTCATTGTGAGAGGTTTGCCCGCTTGTATTCCAAACAATTAGATCATTCTGCGTGTTTGGAAAGGAGAAAAAAAACAAAAAAAAAGACCATTTCAGCAAGTATATTAGTGATACACCACAACAAGATATTTCACTCCTAATACTTAGATACACATTAATACATAATTCTTTTCACTGAAACAATTAATTTTAATGAATAATAAATACTTTTATTGCTAGCTGAACAACATTTAAAAAACCTTGTGGAAATTATTTGCACAGATCTGCCATTCATTTTTTAGTTTCAATCCTAAATAATTATAACTGCATTTATAAGATTTTAACGTCTGTTGGTTCAAATGCAGTATCCAATTTTGTCTCACAGATTTTGTAATTAAACTAGCACCGAGAGTTTAATATGCAAATATAGATTTTTTTAATATAGATTTGAAGAGAGAAGTATTCTGTAACCAATTCATTTTATAATTGCAATATAACATAACTTGTTACCACTTCTGCTATTGTTAAATTGGAAACATATAAATCACATGAATAAATCTGAAATACAACATTAATTCTGCATCAATCATAACTCAGCAGAAACACAGCTGGCATAAGTAAGAACAAATTATAATTCAATTCAAAATCATTTTCTTAGGGCCATTTTTTTTTTAATCAGTAAAAAACAGGGAGAAAAAAAAAAAGACAGCACTTGGAACACTTGGTCCCAACAGTCATAGGGCTTTCCAAAAGTTAGCAAGATGGGAAGGAAGATTACACACCCATTTTGCTTCATGTACTTTCACAGCTACTTTTGAAGCCTAAAAATAATTTTTCAGGTTTAGATATCTTTCAGAATACTACCTCAACCACTGTATTACCTAGAATAAACAGAAAGAAATCTTGCTCATCTGATCCCTGCCAGTTCTACCTGGGGACTTGCACGCTTGAACACTCCTGTGCTTAGGGACTATGTTCTTGCAACAGGCCTGCTAGTTATGCCTGTGTTGCAGGTCTAATCTCTCTCTCATAGCATGCAGGTCACTAGTCAGAATTTTGAGTTTATGCTAAATTGAATCAATTTAGTAACACAAGTAGTAACACACACACTTACTGTACTACACAGAAAGCATCATGATTAAAAACTTGCTCTTGCAAAATGTGTTTCCGCTTCATGGAACATGCCTAGTGCTCTCACCTGCATAACACAGTCCAGATCAGGCCCTCTACAAGTGTTTAGGAAGATTATTTCTTCTTTTTAAAAGGCTCTTAAAAGTGAACCAGCAGTGTCCTTGTTAAACAGTTCATCAAAACACAGAGACCACAGGCATTTTGACACTGAATTAGCCTTATCTGTTAATCTCAGCAACATAGTAAGAACTGTTCCAACTAAAGTGTGGTAACCCCAATGTACAACAATGCAACAAAAGAGATTAGCCAACTCAATTTTTTTTTTAATTTGATATTTTAAAGAAAAAACAAAGACAAAATTAAGACTAACAAAATCACAAGGCTCTCCCAGGAATGTTTGACAGTAATGATGATTATATATAAGAGTATTTGAAAAGCATCAAGATAAACCAGATTCAATCTATGTCTGGATAAGACAGATCATATTAAGGTACTACCAATATAGAGAGAACATTATGTAATTTTGTTCTCAGAATCTTCTTGCAAAAGCAGTCACAAAAATCCCTATACAAACAAGTCCTGAAGTAATAACATGTGCACCAAATATTTAAATTAAATTTTTCCACAGTTTTTCATTTCTGGATCATTGCAATGTATACAAAACTTAAAATACTTTTGAAACTTTAAAACTATCATCTCAACCTATATACAGTCTGTTTGTAATATTAAACAGATTAAAAATACTGCTGTTAACAAAAACTTAGCAGCTTATATAACTACAAGAGTATTGACAGGAAGAGGAATCAGGTGTTTCGTTTTATTGAAGATCTAACTTTGAAGTGATTTATTTTTTCCAGGGAAATGCAACCACTGCAAATACTGTAGCATTTATTGGAAGAAAAGACTTTTATTATTTTCATTATATCAGTTTTTTCCTGAGAGACAGCTAAACCCACTATGATCGTTACACAGAAACTGACAGAATGCAACAATCCATTCCAAATGTTTCCACATTTATTGCAACCAGACACCTCCATACCTGACTCAATGACCATTTTTCATCCTGTTCACAAGTTCTCACTTCAGGCTTTGCTTTCTCCATAATCAATTCCCTCCTCCTCTGAAATTCTAGTTCCTCTTCAGCATTTTCTCTCTGTAAGATTAAAAACTCTTCAGACTGTGTATCACTGGAAATAGAACTGTATCTTCTTTTGCATAACATCACCTCAGAAGCATTTATTACAAATGCTGTGATGAAAAGCGAACAAAGAAGCAAGCAGATACTATATACTTGCAGTTCCAATGCTAACAGGTAGATAATGTAAATCTAAACAAAGTACGTCATAACGAATACCAGTTCACCAGTCAGGATACAGATCAAATAACAAGCAGCATACATCACACTGCAAAACTCCAAATCATGCTTTATATACTCTGTAACTATAGCAACAGTGCTCTGGGAAAACACTAATTTTTAGTTTACAAAATATTTTGGGGTTATCCTTAATAAATGTACTGTTTTCCTATACCAGAACAGGGAGATAGGCGGGTGGGATGGTAGACAAGTATGCATAGCTGAGCTATGAACTGGCATACACGAAAGCCGCACACGGGGGGGGAAAAATAAGATGAAAAAGTAACTGATAAACTGAGAAAAATTTTATGTATAACACATATAAAAAACCAAAAGTGATTCCATAAAAATGTTAAAGAAGAATTAGTTTGTCCTCCAGCTGACTAGATTTTTCCCTTCCCTAGTTGATAGATGAATAATAGATGAAATCGTTGGCTCATTTCCTGTCTTTCACCCCCAAATATTTTATAATAATACACTCATTAACATACCTGACCAAGGGAAGACATCTCCATCTGCATTTGGCTGCTATGTGTAAAGACAAACAAATGCAAATATATAATTCATTGTGTAGAAACTTGAATATGATTAATCTAACAAATGCATTATTTTTATCTAAAAAAGGTAGATAAACACACTTTACTGTAGACTCCTGAAATTCTAAAGCTGTTGCTGGTTCCATGGGATACAGATTCACACCACTGCTCTCTGAAATATCCATGCTTAATCTGTAAGGTTTGAAATAAAAACATTGCACTGGGGTACAGCTTTGGTAACCATTCTGTTCAGTATTTAATTTCAAATAAATGGATATATGAAATACTTTTATAGTCATGGTTTTAACTTGCTCAGTGTTATCTTTTAATAACCTTTTGAAATACCTCCTGATGCTTCACTGTCATCAATTTAGTCAAAGCAATGTTAATGCCTTCATCCGCAAAACGTCACCCTGAGCAATGCCTTGTATCAAAACAAGGACCTGTTTACTACCAACAATCATGCCATTATCCAGAAGACTGCAGATTTTTATATCCAACCTCTAGCATCCTGTGTTCAAATAGAAGCCACAGCTCTGGTCAGATATTCAAATTTAATTTACAGTGCATGAAAATAAAGCAGCACAACAATAAATTCACAACAGACAATGATCTGAAAGAAAGCAGTGGATATAGGAAAGGGAATACAGAAATCTGAAGCAAACATCTGAAAATACTGAAAAAGGTTGAGTTCGAAATCTTTTTCCTTTCCAGAACTGAAAGGCTGCTTATGCGCACATAGGTATGCAGATTTGAAACTCTGCCGAACACTAGGACAACACTAACTGGACAAGCATTTTACAAGTTTAATAGTCATATCTGTTAGCGAATATAGCTCCAATTGATGTGCTCTACACTGAACTCTAATCTGTGCATGTCAGGCATGTCAGCATCACCTACTGGTTCAGCCCCTACAGTGGTTTCTCTTTCTAACTCCCAAATGGCCTTCAGCGCGAGATAAGGATAATTCTGGCTAGTTAGTTATTCCAGAGTGAGTTATTTCAGCTAGGTCACCCTGACTAGGTGATTAGAGTTATACTGATGCACAAAGGAAACCTCTTTGGGGAAAGTTATAATTTTTGCCATGCTCTAGGTTTAAGTTAAAAGCACATGAAAGCTTTTGTGTATCCTAAACTAAGGAGCAACGGAAGCATTTAAATTCCTTTGTGGATCTGCATAAAAACACAAAAACTATTCAGTATGAAAACCACAATTTTCTCACACTGCTTTATATAATGCAAGTATATAACAAACTGCCATGTAATCCAGTAATTATAAAAGAAATGATGAGGAACCCATGGCCCAGAGGATTCAAGCCCACAGTATCATTTGGCAAGTATTAGGCACCCAGGTGTATCTTGCTGGGTAAGACTGGATGTTAACATACAGGAGACATACATTGAAAACCCTATGTAGCACTCAGTAAATTAAAAATAAATACTCATAGTTTAAGGTTAGAAAAAGAAAGTGCAGCCACAAAAAAACTCAAACACACTATGTAAAAAACTAGTAGAAAAATAGACATGCATGACATGATTAACCATTTTTAAAAGTCACAGTTCAAATTTACTACGGCGTTACTAATGAAAGCATATCTGAATATGCATGGAGAAACAGAATTATTTTCTGTATTTTATTGCCCTTTTTAATTTAACAAGAAAAACTAAATATGTAGGAAATATTGGGGCAATATTTGACAAAAACCAAAAAGACAAAATTTATAAGGTTAACAATTGAAATTTTTTTAATGTCGCTTTTTTCCCAAACCAGACTTTTTCCTTTTTTAATTGCAACACTTCTCCCACAAAGCAATAAGCCCCATATGAGGTGCAGAAGCAATGGTATACTATCTCACACAAACCACAGGAACTAAAAAGCTTTCCTAATTTGTATGACTTTTTATTAAGCAAATATATTTGTGATTCAAGTATTTAGTATATGATTCAAGAATTAAAGTATTCTCTATATGATTCAAAATAAAGCCAGACAGTTGTCTCTAGAAATACTAATAGGAGTGCATTTCTGTCCTAAAAAGTAGGAAGGTCTGCTAGGTGAAAAAGCAGTACCAAAATAGGCATTTAAACTAAAGAACAGTGTAGCTGCAAGAACAAATGGCCAAGGGAGGAATGAGAAACAAGGATACTGTAGGCTGGAAGCGACAAGGAGGTTTCTAATCTTCAGACAAATTAAGCTCTAAACCAGCTATCTCGCAGAAGTAATGAAGAAAAATGAGTTACTTTGTTTTGAAATGAACTTAATCAATTTGAAGATGGTTACACAAAGAAAAGCAATAGCAAGCATCTGGACAGAACTACCTACACCACTCATCAGACTTTTGCAGTAGGACAAGCGTTTATTTTCTTTTAAATACTTATTCCTTTGTTTATTCACAGATCCAGAGTCATTCCACCTGACACTAGCCACTTAAAAATGGACCCTAAATTATAAAACCTTGCCTTCTGTAGTCAGGGGAAATCTAAATAACTTTCTCTAGCTGCCTCTTCCTCTTTCTCCTGATTTCAGAGGGAGGCTACAGAAACTCCACTGCCAATTCAGGCAACTCTTATATGTGCTCCATTTAGGTAGGATGAAGCTGGGCCAGAAGACCTTCTCCAATCCCCACAAAATACATGAAGCGTGATTAAGTAGAGGAGAGCTTGTAGTCCCTCGAAGAAATGTGACTATTCTAGACAAAACTTCAGAAAATCACAGTAGTGTACACAAGATGAATGGTTAAGAGGTGTCTCCACCTCTAAATTTAGGTTTCTTTTATACCTGAAATCTCCCTTAATTTACTTGAAATATTGTCTAGCTACTCAAGAGAGAGAATGCACGTTTCCTTCTTAACTACCTAAGCACCTCCTGAAAAACATCAGTATGCAAAAAAGTACTTCAAAACTCCAGAGAACTTTCAATTATCAGTTAAAAAAGAACTCTAAAGTCATTCACAAAAATTTTAAATAAATTACATTAACACACCAGCTATTGTGAGCATACCTGTTGGGATCTTGTAATAAATCTACTGCTTCTCTTAGTTGTTCTATCATTGCTATATCAAGAGTTTGTTCTTCTGATAAATTTATTCTATAACAGAAAACAAAAGCATTCAAAAAAGAGGTACAACAGCAATTATCAAGGGTAGTCTGAATTTCTGTTTGTGAGTTGTATCTTCCAACTGGCATACAAACACTGCAGAGGGGGAAAACCAGCCTCTGTGCACACTAGTATGTGCTGAATTTATCGCAAGTTTCTATTGAAAAAAAATTCTCCAGCACTTTGTCCTTAACAAAGCCCCCCAACCTAATACATACATAAACAAACGTGATGACCTAAAACTTCTAGCATTCAATTAAACAGACTGACTTCTAAGATTGAAAATTTATTTACCAATATTTGACTCTTATTAACTGTACTCATCACACATATTGTTTTAACAGAAGTACTAAATACAACGATTCTTTTAATGCACCAGTATGCTTTCTTTTGCTTTTCAAAATCAGTAATTCTTTTTGGGGTTTAGAAACACAATCACCTCACAGTTCTGCCAATAAGGCTCTTTCAGAAAGTACGTATTCTTCCCTTCCTTCAATTTTTGGTTTTAAATCATATAGGACTCCACTGTTCTGCATAGTGACAACTTCACAGCACACTGTCATGCTTAATGCCCTTTTCTTATGCACTCTCCTCAGCAACTGATGTTCACTTGCTCTGTTCTTGAATTAATGTCTATGAATTAATGATTGCTTCAGGGTTAAAATTATGACAAAAGAAGAAAAAAAAGACTGAGGGAATTTTTCCAATTAAATTACTTTTTAAAAAATGTACTTTAAATTTAGATCTTACAAGTTTTGATAAAATCCTTTTTTACCCATGCCATTAACAGACTAAATATCAAAATACCTAGTTAAAAAACTTGCATTCTACATAGGTAAAAATATTGCAGCATTATTGGTGCATACAAATTAGTTGTAATATAACATCCATTCTATTCAGCAATAATGTGTAAAACGTTGAGCACACACAAAGTGCAAGGCTGTGCTTCTGTCATGCCTCCAAGTCTACAAAATTATTAACTGATAAGGAAATGCCATTTCTGGTCAATCTAATGAAATGACACAGCTAATTACTTATAGATACATAAAAAATACTTACATTTCGTCTGTTTGCCATTGTGTGTCCTCTTCTATTCTCAATAATTCATCACACTCAGCTGCTCTGCTCTGTAAGCAAAGTGATATTGAGAACTGAACTTTGCAATTAAGTAGGCAGATAAATTTTGCTTCAGAGTTAGCACTGACCTAATTTATGTACCAGTTTAACGTGGCTAATTGAAGCAATCCAACACTTCTGCTCCACTCCTCACTCTACCCTCTTTTAAGATACTGATTACAAGATCTTGTATTCACCATGCAGATTTTATCGAGGTCAACAGCCCTTACCCCCCCTTCAACTGTAAAAAGAAAGTCAAGCAGCATGAGAATTCTTTATTCTATGTTCCAGATTTCATTTGTGCCTTTCTGGTGTACGCAAACAACGCGTCCATTAAGCACGATCCTAACTCTCCTCTTACTTGCTCTCCTCCTGCAGCCAGATTTGTTTACAGGGCAAGGAAATTCCAAATATGCAGACAGTAGCAATTACATACTTCATTCATAATTATTAACAGGCTTCTCACTTGACAATTTTAACAGCCATGAATATTTAAAAAAAAAACAAAAAAACCAAAACAAATTAGAACAAAAACTGCATAGCACAATTCATACCAGTCAGCCAGTTATGCTGGGTTCAATGTAGGCATAAATTAGAGCCCCCACTGTCCTACCTATAACTATGAAGTGCTACTTATTAGAAAACGTGACTCTCATGCTTCCATTTGGTGATTTGCAATTTTCTTTTCTCTTTCATGTCAGATAGGCAGGAACGCTGAAGTAGTTCAGCTGCCACTAAAGACAAGCTCTTTGAATGGATGTACATTTATACTAGCAGAGAATGAACAGCAGAAAACAGAGAGGCTTATCCTCTTTTGTGTCATGTTTGGCAGAGCAGCCGCATCACCCTGTACCAATAAACGCTATCCAACTCTGCTAGATATGTCACTGAAGAGCGTACAAGCTTCTCTAACAATCCTCAAAGATGGCCCGTTCCCCAGTAGAATAAAGCCATTCTTTTTTCTTTTTCTTCTCCTTGCAGGAATGAAGTACATGATTTTTCTTGTAAGAACGGCACATACCATAAGATGACAAAAATGCAGCACTTATTCTAGAAGGTGATCCTCAGTCTCTGGGCATAATTATATAGATAAGGTAAATAAAGCCATATAAATTAGGACTAACATTTGAAAAATTACAAAATCCTCTAAGTCTAAGCTCCTCTTTTGCACTGCAGGTCACACTGATTTTATGTATGGTTTGGTTAACCAGTATCGCAATTTTAGAAGACCCTCACTGTCCCAAAAGGCATTCTAGTACACGGCTAGATGTAAAACAAAGAACACAACAGACTCAGAAATCTGCACTGAATTAAAAATCCCCAGAATAAAATGCATGTACTACCTGTTCAAGTCACCAACCTGCTGATCTCAATGCCATAATGTTAAGAAGATATCAAAATTAAAAGAAATTAAACTGCTCACAGTAGCAATATTCTTATATTGAAATTCAATACAGTAACATGTGTTTTACTGAACCACTGTCTGCAACACATTATTTCAGATAATATTATCTTATTATGATAGAGGACAATCCCAAGGGAATAGTCTTCAAGTGGTATGCTACTGAAAATCAAGATGATGATGTGAGAAGAATAAGGAAAGGAAATGCAATGTATATACATAATATAATGTACAGTCAGCTTCAGATGTGTGTATCCCTTTGTCAGGGGAGGACGAAAGTATTCTATCCCCTTTTATCTAGTTCATTCACCTCAAATGTGTGCACTTGCTGAAAATTTGTATGCAGAAAACCTACGATCATTTGTTAACATTTTAACTATCTAAAAACACCACTAATAATAACTTTTTAACTAGCTAAAAAAAAAAATCCCTCAATCTTTTTTTAGTACAAAAGTCATGAAAGAACAAGACAATATAAGATAATCTGTAGTGTCCTAAACATCCAGCAACTATAAATAATTCTTCCTAATAATCAACACTACTGAATTCACATTTGTATTTGTAAATAACAAAAAATAAACAGCAACATGTATTTATTATGTAAATAAAGTTTTTTGATAACTACATGTCTTCAGAAACTATGACAGGCAAAAGTTTCTTGTTTGGTTTTTTTCCCTTTGTTTTTAAATGCTAGTCCTCTATGGCTGCCACCTCAGAGACTCTACAACTAGCTGAAGATCTGTAAGAGTTGCTGCTAGAAAAACCAAAAAGATTGCTCAAATAAAGAGATCTTTTGCAGAACCAGAAGTCTGTTTCCAAAAAGCTGAAAGGCTACATCCTTTCTCTTTCCACTACTACTTCCCAGCACATTTTTTCCTATAAGTGATGGAAGACAGAAGTGATACAATGCTTCTTTTCACCCCTTAAGAATCTCCACAGAAGGAGAAAATTAGTCTAAAAATATCCATACTAGATGATCCCTTCTGGCCTATAAATCAAGAGGAGACATCACATCCACAGAAATGCTACAAAATACTACTACTTCTCAAATATCTTTGCATTACGATGGATCAGGCAAAAGCACCCAGCAAATACATTTTCACAGGGAAAAAAAAAAATCCTACTTGCTCAAAATTTCTTTAGGATCTTTCAAAAATCCCTCAATCTACCAAACTACATATAATTTATAAATTCATCAAGCAGTTCTTGCTATATAACAAAGCAAGTGAATTTCATGAGTTAACACAATTGCTAATGATTCACAGTACATTTCTATGGATTCTATTGAAGCCTCTCAGACACGTCTACACATATTCCACTAAACCTCATGTGACAAATGGAAAAAAATGAGTAAATGACAATACAAATGGGGAAAATACAACTTAAAACAGACAAAAAGGCACAACAGAACAAGTTCTAAAAGGTCATTCATTATGAAAAACAGTTCAAAAAGTAAGATGCCACATGACTGATAAGCAAGTACTCATTAACCAGGACAGAAAGACAAGAGTAATACTTTCAAGTGGATTAACCATCTACCCATCAGATGTACAACCAACAATCCAGAGCACCAGTGTTCAGTAATGAACATCTTAAGGAAACTGAAGTGGCACCCAGACCTTTACATACCAAAAAGACTGATGGGTATAATCTCAAAGTTTCTTATTATGCATAACCTGTGTTTTCTTACATACTTCTTTATATACACACACAAAGATACACACAATTATTCAAATGCACTTTCCTATCACCTACAGCATATACAAAGTTCATAACAGAGTCAGTGTATACTCCCAAAATGCATCAAGAAAGGAAGCTGCCAAATCTTGTAAGAGGTATGTTCCTAGAATAATAGATTTTATTCTAGATTTGATATAATTTGTCTTTATAGCTCTCTCAATTTCTATTATAATTTTAAAACATTTAAGAAAATATATTTTAATACCATAACATTATTTCATAACTAGACACCACAGCTAACAGTGAAAGTCTTCTTGCATTTTACTTATGTAACAAATGCAAATTTTTCAATTCAAAATATAAAGTAAATCTTGCAGAACATACTTGCCATTTTTTCTTAAAGCCTTAAACATAGTTAAAAGATAACTCTCATATATACTAGAAAGAGTTACAGGTAAATTGACCTCCTAGATAAATTATAATCACTTTAAACCTACCTGCTTAATTTTGCCTTCTGTATCTTTTATGACAATGAATATTGATTGCAGTCTCTTATTCATTAAAATGTCTGCAGTTTGTCATTCCTGTTTGGTCTATACTTATGAAATCAGTGAAAATATTTCCCCCCACTTAAAATTGTCACAAACTTGCCTTAATGTAACTCATAAATTCAGTAGTAAGAGTATCCGATTCATCAAACTGGTTTCCTGTTTCTCTTGACTTATCATTGACAATCAAGTGAGAAGATCCCTGATGGAAGTCCACTAATAACAACAATAAAAAAGATAGAAGAATGATTTCTGGTTCAGCTCAAAATTTGTTACTCGACATAATTTAAGTGTATTACATTATAGAGCTCAAAAACTAAGTTTAAATTCGAAGCATATTAAAAACTTCAAACACTTCTGCGTTTTAATAAATGATGTCAATTCATTTCAAAGTTGTAATAAATCAATAACCTGGGCTCATACAGTTGTAGATCAGATGCACCACAGCAAGCATTGATGGAGTCAGTTTTGAACTACACCAAGTATGTTGTGCCAGTACAAGAACACAGCTAGACAGCTGCAGAGTATTTTAAGACATTCAGATGTCTCAGTCAGTGACTTGCAGTTTAATGCAACTTCAGAATTGTTATGCTGTTACAAACACTCAAACTCTTTGCAGAACTCAAAGAAAATGATTCAGAGCCTTCCGAGCCTATGTCAATCTCTTGCTTACACATACTGCTTCCAGGAGTATAAGGCAAGAATCATTTTCTCCTCCGTTTAAAGTGGTCTATAACATACCCGCTCCAGTGTACTAATAAATACCGTAGGATGTAATGCTCCTAACATCTCACTTTTTATTCTACTAAATTCTGATGACTATCTCAACTGAAGTTCATTTAATTTCGTATATAACACTGGGGAAAGGCTGATCTTCTATTTATGTGGTTTCCATATGCAACTCACTGACTTCATCTTGCCATTTATCATCGGTATGTGCAGACCTTGGAGAAACATTGTTTATCCATATGTAGACATAATTTAGAAAAATATGTTACTTTAATAAAATTTAGATAAAATCACACCTTATCTCAAAATCTGAAGAGTTACTTCTTTCAGGTAAGGCTGACTTTGATGAATAAAGCTTTATATACGCATGAAGTCTAACTACAGAAATGGACTCTGCTTTGTACATTACTAACTCAGAATCTGATTTAGCATTTGATAATTAGATAATTAGATAATTTGATAATTTAGCACATTGATATTACTGGTGGGGAAGTATGGTTTAAACCAATTCTCACTTTTCTTCCCCCAATCAGAACCAGAACCCATTAACTCTTGAGATAAGGTAGAACAAGTTCATTGAAATTGCTATGGAAAATGACTATAAGGACCTCAATTCGGTATAGTTAAAACTCTTCTAAGTAGCACAGGTTTTTTTTCTTTTTTAAATGACTGCATATGCATGCTCAAAGCCTTTTGGGTAGGTAGGCAGGCATTTATTACAAAAAAATTAAAATGCATAGTGTAGTGAAAATACCTGTTATTCAACTAGAATATAAGCAAGAAAAATGAATTTAATAAGGCATTTATCCAGTGCAAAATTAAACACTGAACAGTCCAAGGAAAAATAGCAGTGAATAAAATATATCTAAAAGATGTTTGTAGATGCCTGAAAAATTGATGTTTGTTGGGCCATAACCTTTGCAAACTGAATTTACAGTTTTATACATATAATTATCGATAGAATATCCCTGTATTTAACTTCCACTTTTTTTACATTCCAACCTTTTCTTGAATTAGCATGGTGACCTGAATCTTCCTTTACAACCTGATCTTCTTCCACGATGTCCGACATTGGAACATTAAAGCTGACAGTATCTTCATCAGAAGGCTAAGAAGAAATAAGAGAAATGCTGGTTTCAGCTTAAACCAAGACTGATAAAGACATACATATTAAGAAGAGTGCTCACTAAAGACCGGGAAACTAATATGGCAGAGGATACTGGAACATCTAACATGACTAAATCCAGTTGTAGTAAGCTGTAGTCATGCTGAATACATCCTCACAGTAGGCTTGCCAAGCAGCACAATTCATCTGTCCTCTTTTCCTATCTTCTTCACCGCACTAGTCCTCTCCTTGCAGTGACACCATTGCACTGTGCTTTTATCTATAAGCTTATCCTGTCTATGACTTTACAGATAGTGGCTACACAAAGAAGCGCTGACACACTAGACTTCATTTCTGTCCCATGCCGCTACGGCTCTGCTGTTCTGCAGGACAGGCAGTGACCTGCTCACAGCGGGACCTGCTCACATTCTCTCCTGAGGTGAACTACAGTAAAAACATAGTTTGCAGAAGAGGTTGAGTTTTTATTCTTGCTCTCCTGATACAGAGAGCTTACCATTACAACAGTCTCTCAGAGCTTTGCAAATGTATTTCCCAACAAACTCACTGCCATTGCTCATTCCTTTAGACGCTCTGTGTTTCTGTAACTCGCTACTCTGTGCAGACATATTCCATACGTGTGTTCTGTAATTCTAACTGCTATAATACATAAATAGTAGCTTGTTCCAAATCCTTTAAGAATATATATTTTTAAGGAAATGGTATTTCCCTGTTTATCAGTTCAGCCCATTGTAACACAAGATCTGCAATGGAATGGGACACTGTTACATACAATCAGTTATTCATTTCCACAGTTGCTAGCTTCTAGTAGAATTATGCCATTCTTGGTACCTTTATATGTTCATATTCCATGCAGAAAATATTTTTTTAAAATCCTGAAGCTAAGGTTTGTGATAAGGGATGGGGCAAATAGCTTTGCTCTTAAAAAACTGTATCAAAGATACATGTGGTTATTCCTGTTTGCCAAGAATACCCTGGCCTTAACACATTTTGTAAATGTGGACCACCACAAATGTTGTTCTTTTTGAATAACCACATTAACTCTATGAATTCACTGCCTATATTCTTCTTTTTAAGGAGAAAAATTCAAAAGTATGTTCAGGGACTTGATAAAGGCTTATAAAAATGATGAAGCTCTACAATGAAGTGAACTAACATTGCAGTACTGTTCCTATTTGTCAATTTTTAAAATAAAATTTAAATTTAAAAGGAAATTTTATTTTAAAATTAAACAAATCACTATCTCAAACAGAAAATGAGCAAACCACACTCCAAGTATGGTAAGCACACCAGTCATTGGTTTTTTTAGACCTGAAACAATAATCCAACAGCTTTAAAAAAAAAAAAAAAAAAAAAAAAAAAAAAAAAACACACAGAGTATAAATTCATTCAGACAACCGATGTTACAGTGAAGTCCCTTCTCTTTCTTTCAGGCTGTATCTCATGTGACATTTAAGCACTGTGTTTAGTTATTCTAGATCAAAGATTCATGTTTAGATAATTTTGCAACTATCATTTGAAAATATGACAGTAAAATGTTCTTACATGCATTATTACAAGTTCTGAATACTAAAACAGGCAAGATTTTTTTCTCAGCAGAGTAACACATACAGCTTTTAGAAAAATGTTTTGGAGCACTGGTGTAAAAAAAGCCATAGGTCATTCAATTTGGAAACAGAAAATCATTCCTTTAACAGGCTACGTCTCACTTTCAGGGCCTAGAGAATTCTGCAATTGATTTTCCAGGTGCTTCCTGCCAGTATACTATGAAACAGAAACTATGCAAAGTAGCTTGCAATAATACAAAAGTATTGCTCCTTCATAGGTGAGATACTGTATCTCACTTCCTTTGTCCACAGTTTTATTTTTATTCAGCTAGCAAGAGAAGACAACAATAGATGCAACAAGAAACAAAAACACAGGATGAAGAGTCCAATTTTCATTTTAGATACCTAATATTATTCCAACACTGAATTCAGATCATAACACTTTGAAAGAATCTTCATATACATTCTTGCTGGTACTAAAGCATTGCTCTTATGGGTAATGAAGCAGGGACACCATCTGGATCTTAACAAATACCCTGGTTCTAATGAATTTTAACTAAGGAAAAAATAAGGCAAAAGGGAGGTGGAAAATGAATCAAAATGCTGCACTGTTCCTAAAGGATGAAGTACACGAGTGCACTACCTTACAGCAGAATTTGCCTTCAAGTTCCCATGGTCAATTTTACAGCAACACTGCAAGATCTCTTTCATTTGAAATGCCCAAGATGACTACTGCTCTGAAGAACTGACCCTGTAATGACCCTATACCAACAAGCGAGACAAATACGTAAACTGTTCACTTCATCAAGTATTCCCTCCTATGTGTATGGACACAAAGCTAATTAGCAAGCTTGCTAAAAAATACATTAGCATTCAAACAAGTGATGCATTTAAGTTACCATTTTCAAGTTACACAAATGCAAAATGACCTCGCAGTATTTTCTGTAAAAGAGCTGAAACTCAACAGCCACCAGCCTTCACACTAAACTGTAGTTTGCTTTATATGTCTGTTGTATTTATAAAAACCCTCCAAAAATGTGTTTTAATCACTTTATGACTGATCATTTAATGTTTATCCAATGTTTGGTGTGTCGATTTCTGACTGTAATTAACAATGTACATGAATCTGCATTTGGAACATGCTCGGATTTCTTGCCCAATTCTCATGTGTAACACAAGTATTAAAGGTTACCTCAGAAGGAAAAGTGAGTGATGAATTTACCATCAAACAGATTTGGGATTACTGATCTCAGCATCTATTTTCTTCTTAATAGTAGAGCAGTAGTCAGGTGGGGATGGAATGAGTAAATATAAAAGTCTTTGTGCTCATAAAAATGTATTGGTTCACTGTTGGTTGTCTTTAAGACCATTTTTTGCAGCATTCCAATTGCAACTTTTTGATTACAGGAAAGATGATCTATTTTCTAAAGTTGTTATTTATAGCTAAAGAGGAAATTCCAGAATAACAGTTTCATTAACAAGCTAACTCAGCTTCAGGAACTGTAAGAATGGCAAAACAGTTTGCAAGCCTCTCTGAATGGACCACATGCTCTAAGAACTACAGGGAAACCATTAGAAGTCTGGCTAGAAATCATGATAATTCTGCTTCATTTCCATCTAGCAAGAAACTTGCCCAACTACTTGGAAACCCTTGTCGGTTTCTTAAGTGCTTTTGTATTTAAAAGACCAATCAGTGTGTAAGTGGATTCATATTCAATTTGCTTTTTAGTAACTACAAATTCAGTACCTAAACTTGATTCTTTATATATTTGTTTCAAAAGCAACAGAATCTCTTTTCCTCAAAGGAGGAGAGAAACACTAAGGAATCAGAGTACAATTATTTTAAGTGGCAAGAAGCCCATTCTTTTATTGTGACCTGAATATTTCCCATTAGGTCAGAGCACAAATCCCATTATTTGTACATTTCGGAAAGATCACTGCTGAATTGTATTGCAAACTATTTACTTATTTATCATTATTTATTCAGTTCAACTCCAACTAGATATAGTGCCCTGTTCAGCTGAGCAGTACCTCAGAAAAAAGGTCTAGAAAAGTCAGCTATAACTGCTTAAGACAACACTAGTCTCAGAAAGCCATCCTTTCTCCTTGCTCAGTCAGACAACAAAGTTCAGAAAAAATTCTGAAGGCTTATTTCCAGCATTGCCTGAGTGCCAGAGCATGTAAAAGCATTAAGATCTGCAAAGTTTCTGAAGTTCCTACACTACAGCAAACTGCCATAACCATGACACCACAGAACATATTGGCACTGAGCACACCGAACTCCTGTTAATTCCCAACAGGAAAGAGTCCTCAGTCTGAGAGAAAACATGTGAGAAGCTGTCAGGCTGTTAGAACATTTATTTCACTGGAAACAGCAGATGTGGATTCTGGTTTGGTCCTTGATCTCTATATTATGTAAACTGTAGTGAATTTTCACTACGGGCAGGTTGTTGACCATTTGTAAGCAAGTATCTCACTGCCCTCTCCAGAAAGTGCACAGACACAAAAAAAAACCCCAAACCCAAAAAAATCCAGTCTCCTTTTATCTTTGTTTTAGCTATTTCTTAGCAAGAAATTCATGCCAAGGATGTGGTTGCACAGTTTTGGTGGCTAAAAATTTATTCACATTGTTACCCAACTTAAAATATAGTCAAAATATGGGTGCAGAGAGAAGAGCAGCGGGACACAAAAAATTGAGGCAACTTACCTCTGTTGCTGACAAACGTTTATCTCCATTATCACTACCAACACCTGAATCTGAGTCCTTTTTACTTGGGTAGATGTCATCAATGCTAGATATGAATAAAAATAAAAATTAAAAAACCCCAAACAAACAAACTAAACAATAAAAAGCTATCATAGCATTTACCATTAGAATTCTGTCCTGGTTTCACTTAAATCAAAGCAAAATTCCAACCAGTCTTAATGGTAGAGGGCGAAATAGCATAGTATGTTTAAAAACTGTACATCTGAAGTCTGTTGATAGTAAAATAGATCAGACGGAACGGCTGGTTAGTCTAATGATTAACAAAAACAACAGAAATAATTGGCTATAAAGCTTGCTTTTGTCTATATACTAGGTTAAAATGCTTAGTTACTAGCTAGCTAGTACACGAGTCCAACTGAAGTCATTTAGCCATGAGACAAGCAACGAAACTAGCTGAACTCAAACTGGAGTCAAGTGATTTAATTGTAACTGTCGATGCATTAAAAATGAACTTATATTTCCCTGTGGCTTGAAGTAATTATTAACACAGAAACCTCCTTTTGGTGCTTTAAAATAGACTTTGAAATCTAGGTTTTTTAAGAAAACTACTAGAATAAAGGCAACTACTCTCTCTTCTGGTTTCATTACCTAGTATGACCTCTACTCATTTTAAAGTACACTATAGATGCAATACACTCATCACCTAACTTTTTTTGTTATATAATATGTTTTATTATCCTCTCATTTGCAATCCTGAAAGTGGTAATCCTGAATTCAGATTGATACAGCAATTTAAAAAAGAACTTTTATCAGTCTTCACATGAATAAGGTATCTGATTAACTGTAATATTCAATTATCTTCTATCAGTAAACACTACAGATTTTGTGTAGAAAACGCACATGGAAATCCTAACCAGATTATGTTTTTTCTTTAGAAGTGTGAAGTTATTCTCTAAAATAAAAGTTTGGTAATTATTATGTGATAGAGCATGAGGCTGTCAGTTACTAACCAGTACCTACTCTGTACTATCCCCTTACCCTAACCTGTATGCTCCTATATGACCAAAATGTCATACAGGACATGACATTCCTGTCAGTTTTCTTGTATACTAAAAGAACAAAACAGAAAACCAGCAGGTGTTTCCCTAATGGAAAACTTACTTTTCATACTGGATTCTTCCCACTTTTGGCATTTATCTGATAGAAATCCACAAAGGTGTCTCCAAACACACATGGAGGAAAACAATTTGCTTGAAACCTTATCTAGATGACTGACAGGGAGATTCTGTCACAGTTGTTTGGGGTTTTTTTTGTTTTTTCCCCTCAGGGTGTTAGCAGCAACATCTCTGTTTTTATTTACATCAACACTTCATTTTTATTGAGTACTTCTCTCCAAAAATAAGGCATTATCATACGTTCTCTGATTGGTTATATTATACTTCCCATGGTAGCAAAAAAAGAGCTGGCTAAAAACTGATTTCCAATTAGCTATGGAGATTCTCACAAAAAGGAGCTGCTTTGTATCTAATTCCTGTCCTTAAACCACCAGACAAGATGACATTTCCTAGGTGTTTGATGTAAGACATTAAAGATTTTGTCTTTTGTTTTGCTAACAAATCAGCACATTTCACTTTAAAAGGGTCTCAACCTTCATGCAGTTCTCCCTGCTGGACGGATAAGCCTCTGGATGAATAAAAAAGCTTAAAAGAACTAAGTAATGAGTGTATAACAACATATAAATCACAAAACAACACAACAAATTGAAACTTATTTAATGTTTTAATAGATTTACAAGAAAGTCCCAACACTTCATGATACTACCATCTCAATTATTTTCAATGTATTCCAGTAGTCTACTAGTAAGAGGTTAGATTTAAATTAAGGTTCACTTGTAAGCTCTTTCCTAATGTGTTGCTAACTTTAATCAGAAGTGATTGTTAAAAATATTTTGTTCTAAACTCTTACAGGCATTTCACTACAATAAAATACAATAAAGCAAAACAAATCTCTTCAAAAAAGTACACTATAAATAGCATCTAAACAAACGAAACTCTGGAAGCTGAAGATAGAAATATATTTATTTCATTTTGTTCATAAGTGTTACATAAAGAAAACTAAGTGAGATATTTATACATACCTCTCTTCCACAGGTTGTGGCAAATGCTGTTGTTCTATGGCATTAAGATACAGTGAGTCTGCTGTTTTAATCTGACAGGCCTGTACAGTCAGATATTTGAATATATGCACCTTACCCTTTGTACAAATCTGTTAGACAGGAAAAAAAATTAGGTTTATAACTAGAATGAAATAATTTATTCCAAATGTCATTTAGCAGAAAACTCCCTGAAAACCAACTGATATTGTCACAATAGAGATCACACAAAGGTAAATGGATTTTGTTCACTTTTTTAAATTACTAAGAACTACTTCAATTACCCAA
Organism: Burhinus oedicnemus; assembly: GCA_008921705.1. Lineage (NCBI taxonomy): Eukaryota > Metazoa > Chordata > Aves > Charadriiformes > Burhinidae > Burhinus > Burhinus oedicnemus. The sequence goes on along the minus strand of VFFE01005895.1, from coordinate 76,254 downwards.
ACAATTATTTGTGTGTACTAGTATAAATATCCTCAGAGAGCAAGACAGAAAACAAGAAAAGAAAGTATTCTACTTTAAAAAATTGAAATTAACTTTTCACTCAAAAAGAATTACAATAAAATAGACCATATGGCCTATTACTGACCATAAATTGAATAATTATTTTCCAAAATTAGTCAATAATGACATTTAGTTAATCACCATATCCTTTGTACTCTTAGTCACATTGTTTTTACTAGTGTCTAAGCATCTTTATGATGCATTTCACCTGCATTTTAGAATTTTTTTCTTTCACTGCACACTTCTAGCTCAGGTGCTTGCTGAAACTTGCTCTGTATTTTTGGAGTGTAGTAATAGCATCACCATTGATTATGAAAAGCATTTCTCCAACATAATAAAATCTCTCAAGTATTTCAACAGCTGTTGTTCTAGAACAATTTCAGAGATGTAGTTTGAACCTACTGTCCAGTAAGTCAACAACCACAAAGTTGTCCTTAAGCAGCAAGCACAGGTTCCATTCGTTTATTATCATCATTTCTCAGTATGTCTTACAGTTCAGAACAGGAGTTTGATTTCTTTGTGTATCACAATCTATAAACTTACACTATAAAGTAAAATAAGTTTCACATGAATTACATTCTAGACCACCTCTGTATTTTTTAAGTTAATAGTAAATCACTGTAGAACCTTCTAGAACTGGACTCTTATTAACAGCGAGAAAATTTATCCAGGAATTTTCTCAATTCTCTTTTTCAAAATTATATACATATTCCAACATTAAGTTTCATACGCAGATAGAAATAACAAAAATAAACAATAAACACGCAGCTAACAGAAGGGAAATCTTCTAGGCTCATGTTGGTTTAAGTGGTGCAGACTCATGCACAGAACACAGGATATTTTCTATGTCTTATTTATATATCAACAACTAATGATGACTGGAGTTCAGAAGCCTGCAATCACAGAAGGTGACATTTTATAGGCTATAACTCGTTATCATAGACCCAATATTAAGGCAAAATGTAAATGATAGGTGTTACTTACTTGTGCTGGTGGAGACTGCAAAGGATTATTCTCAAGCAGTAATACTTGTAACTGCACCATTTTTCTAAAACAAATTGGAATCATAAGCACTTTATTGCAGGAAAAGTCGAACTTTACCAAGGGAAGCTGTACTAGTTCTAAAAGTAACAAAAAAGAGAGATGTTATATCTGTATTTATTTTTGCCATAAAATAGTAAAATATTTCTGAATAAACCTTCTTTTGCATTCAGGAAAAATATAAACTCAGGCAGGAATACAATCAACATTTACTCCATTCTATACTGGGAAATGAACAGAGTGTTATTGTTATACAAGTGACAATAAATTTTAAAATAAATACTTCGAGGGTTTTTTTCCTGAAATTCAGCTGACAGTTCCCATACTGCATTCACAGGAAAGTATTTGTGCAACTCAAAAGATGCCTAGAATCATAAAGATAATTCCTTTAAAAAAACCTCCCAGTTACTTAGTAAGTACCACTGAATGTTATTTTCTGCAAGCTGAAATGAAATACATTCGAACACAAGGTAATTACTACTTTTTAATCATGTCTACTTACATGATAAAAACACTGTCAAAAATACTAATAAGAAGTAGTACCATAAAGGAATTAGAATATTTTTTTTTTTTACCTTGGGGTAAAACTTCAAGGTAATTTCTTCTGACATTCAGTTCCTTTAAAGATTTCAGCTGGCCTATCTGCTGTGGCAATGCTGTGATTTCATTACAGCTGACATCCTACAGCAACAGTAACAAAAACAATGAACTTTTGTCTCCTAAATATTAAATAACACAGATGTGAAATGGTAGCTAATTTGCTATTACTGTTGTAATATTTTACTCACCTGAAAACATGCAACCATCTATGTTCTGTCTACACAGTGCAAAACGAGATACATGAGAAAATGCCTACATAGTACTTAAAACCCAGACCAAACACTTATTTGGAGAACAAGTTAATTTTGAAAGTTAATTTCTACAGAAACATTCAAAACCATTTGCTTAAGATGTCCTACCTTTTTGTTCTTAACTTTTGTTCACATGAAAAACTCAGTACCATGACTATATAACCAAGTACGTAAAATTGCTGCTGTGTGGATCTGATTTTTTAAAAAGGTTCTTGTTCTTCTAGAGGGAATATTTAAGCAAGAGTGTAAAAAAACCCCAAACAACAACAAACAACAACAACCAAAAGACAACAAAAAACCAAACCCACATCAAATAGCAGGACATAATAAAGACAGGTCTTGCTTAGTATTTTACAGATATGCAACATATTGTTGTAAAAGGTACTCCTTAGAAGCCTAGACTGATTCTAAGCAAGTCTGAATTTGATGGCTAAATTCAACCGGTTTTATAATCAGGACGAAACTGGAACCCATCCTCATTTCAGCATTCCTAAAACAGTATGTGCTGTAAAGCTGGGTTGAAAGTATAGGGTCTGTCTATATTGAGCATAATTTCAAGCAACAAGTTTATATACAGTAGTATTACTGTAATAAATATTATACTTTAACAGTATTGCTAACATGAAACTGCTACAAATGTGTACTAAAGATCAACTTCTTGGATTAAGTCAGTCTACAACAAGATAGTCTTCAGATACTAGCTACCATTTTTGCTACCAAACAGTCTATTCTCAATGTGAGATCAAAAGGACATTGAAAACTCTGCTTACATCCCAGGCAACCTGTAAATTTGAGTAATGTCCTGATTATGCTTCCATTTCTGCATTATAAAAAAGAAACAGTATTTCATAGTATGAGAGCTAAGCAGGGTAATGCCAAATGTTGCTGAATAGCCAACGGAATACTTTTAGGACGTTCACTCCTACTGTCTTGATTGTTTCGAAATGAATTTATACTGTATCTGGGAGCTCTTAGGCTACAAAATCTCTAAAGTCAGTCAGATTTCCAGGTCATCTCTTTGAAGATAGTTGCTTTAATACTAGTCGGAAGTGTTACATTAACTCTCTATCTTCAAGTCTAAAAACTAGCTAAGAAAAAATGATAGTAAAAGCCAAATGTGATCTGGCAACACTGCTCGCTGTATCAGGCAAGTTTCTTCTCATAACAGAATCTCACTGCTGCCAAAGCTTCCTTCCCTTGTCAAAACAGAGTCAGGAAATCATTTTAGCTTTTAAATGAGGAAATTAAAAATCTCAGTTAATGAGCACATCTTTTGCCCAAGTTGCCACAAAGTATTGTTAATTGCACTGTTCCCAGATCATTTATTTTTAAAGCTTTACTGTCCTATTTTTAATTTACAGACTTTAAACAACTTCATAATTAGATACTCATTTTTTAGAGCACAGAATTTAAAGTCACCTTGTGGCAGAGAAACTCTAGACCAAGCGTACTTGTGCACACACATCAGAACAAGTCAGAGAATTTTTAAGGAAGTGGGGGAAAAAAAAGCCTGGCAGTGTGTACCCTCAAAACCAAAGTCCACTTACAGCCTTTCAAAACATCCCCAATAGGACTGATCTGTTATGACAGCATGTCAGCATTCACAAGATCTCTAGAGACAGTAGTATCCTTTATCCTACTAAACACTGCAATCCAACTTTTTTTTATTACTTTGTTTGACTAGCTGTGGAAAACAAAGACCTATAACATTATTTCTAGTTATACTTATGCTCTTGACTTCTATTAGACTTCATGAGTGTGTATGTGACAAAGACAGTGTTTATCTTTCCCATTACTTTGGTAGTAATGGAAGAAATACTATCAAAGCCTATGGCTTTCAGGCTAATAAATTTTTAAAGGAACTAGATAACCAGCAGTTTGGAACTTCGCTTCATGGACATCTGTAGACAACTGAAGTGAAGTCCAAACACCTACTCAGGTTCCCAGGGGCTAGCATTTGCTGAAGGTCAGACTTGTTGCATTAATTATATTTCACTCTGCCGTGACAACACAGGCACAATTTCTCAAGATTAGAGAAACGTAAGGTGTATTTAAATTTAACATTAATTTCTGTAGCATGAAGCTCAATGGCGTGAAAACAAATAAAAATCTTCAACATTTTTCTTTTGTTTATGGTAAAGTTTAAATGGTCTTAAACCAATAAAATTCAGCATAATATAAATATAAAAGCAAATATGGTACTCTGGCTCCATATTAACATATTTATTGACACACATAAGTTTATCCAAACCATCCAAATTGAGGTAAACTTCCTCCTTACATCCATTTTAAAAATTGTGAATCCTGACTGAGCTGTTATTCCTAAAAAGCACGTGGATTCTGTCAGAGCTTGCGACATGCAAGCCATACTGAATGGTAAAAACGTTACACAGTGCATGAGCACACGGATCCTTAGGTAAACAGAAGGCAGGAGCTCCCACTTGGTCAGGCTGCTGGCCCAGATTAGATGAATGAGGTGAAGGACCTAAATCCCCCCTCAGAGATTTAAAGGCTTCCAACATGAGACAGGAGCATCTCAGAGACAGAGAAAGGTCTTCTCTGGAGAAGGCAGAAGCACAATACTACCTGATAGGATGGAGAATAGAGTTTTACTGTATATCTGAGAGATTTGGGTGCAACTAATGAGTCATCTCTGCCCAATTACTTTTCTTTGATGCAAAGTAAGGTTCAGATTATCTTCACACCAGTTTTGCACTCATCCTCCTGGCTGACAGTAGAGGTGTGATTGAGCTATGCAGCTGCAAATAAAGGTAAGTTTCCCAATGAGATTTTGTAAATAATTTTACTCTATCCTGCAGGGAGAATACTTTATATGTTATTTTGATGCTTGTAAGATAGCTGTCATCTATATAACCCAGAACCCTAAAATTTAAAAGAATGCCTGAAAATTTACTGCATGGAATATCTACGCCATTCCATGCCACAAGTATGAAATTATATAAATATATACATGTAAAAGAAAAAGAATTGCCTACCCCAGTTTGGAGGAGAGAGGGAAGAAAGTAATTAGTTGGAAAGATCTGACCTAATTTGCAGCAAGCTATGCTTTTATCATTCAAAAGTGACTACAGAGGTAAAATTTGTTTCAAAAAGTTAGATAACAACCAAAACCAAAAAAAATCCATTTGCTATGTATACACAGATTTTACTGCATGTAGCCTGTGAAAAGCTGTAAAACACTTCGAAAACCTGAGGGTGCTTGGCAAAGTCCTAGTAAGACAAGAACTGACTGCAGTCAGGTGGCATCCGTCACTTCTCAGGACCAATCCCCTGGGCCAGCTCAGCACCAGCACTGTGTATGTCCCAGAACAACAGTGTGCCCTGCCAGAGGGCTGGGTGGTGGTGTCGCCTGAAGGCCACATGCTGTTCAGGCTGGCATTACTCTCACTCAGCTGAATGTTTTGTGCAACAACTGCAGCATGACTTAATCTTAATATTTTTTTTCCCTTTTTTTTTTTTTTCTTATTTTAGAACAATCATCATCTTATTATCTAAAGTGCATTATATTATGCATGCCAATACAGATAGTGGCTTTCAATCCTGCCACTATTTGCTTCCCCCAATACATCACAGTTCAGTCATTTCCAGCTAAATAATGCAACTCATTTCACTGGAAATATACCAAACAGTTATGGTGGCATCAAACTAAGTAATCAGGTCATCTGAACAGAACGATGCCCAATTTAACAAAAACTTGTTATTCACTTACCCCCCTCCTTCTAATCACAAAGAACTAGCATCAGACCTTCTTCAGCTTTCATAATTCTTCTAGGCTACCAAAGTGACATGTTGCTATAGCCTCTCATTTGAAATACTTTTAGAGCAGGAATTATTGTGTTCTTCATGACAAAGAGTAACACTGAAATTATACTGTAACTGGAAAGCAATATTAAAGACTGGTATTCCCAAAGTTAATTTAAACATATGGTTTGTTTAAAAAAAACCAAACAAACTGTATCTCCTTTAAGTATAACCTACATCAATTTTCAAGCTTTTACTTTTTAACTTTTCAAAATTCCCAAATAAGTATAAGGGCTACTATTAAGCTAAGTACACTCCTACTAAGAAATGAAACACTTTCAGCATCAGCAATACTAGTTCACCTTACTGGGAGGGTTCAAACTTGAAATTGGAGGGGAAATCAGATATGAAAGCACTTCAGAAGCTCTTTACTGAAAATATTATTGCAGACCTCAGTTCATACAAATTAAACGTGATTTTGACCAGAGAGAATCAGGCCAAGTCTTTCAACTATTTCACGAGCCCCCCACCACTAAGCTAGGCTACATTTAAACTAGAAGCAATCTGGAGCTACCAGACTCCAGTCTTTGTTTATTATCTATTCAGTCATCCTATCCCCTAAATTAGGATGTGTTTAATACTGTTCAACTTTAATTATATATAAAACTGGAACCATAATCTTTTATTGAAGCTATTTTAAGCACAACAGAAACAATGCTATAACCTAACACATTTTTTTGAACGTTAATTAAATCAAAACCATTTCAGTAATCTAATTAAACCAATCACACACGCACACAAAATAAACTATTTGATAAGATAAATTAATAATGCTCACAAAACAAACCAAACCTGGCAGTCTTTAGCTCAGGTATAACCCAGAACGGAAAAGGTAACTATCCCCCAATCCTCACCAACAGCCAGATCATTTGTAATAAATAATAGAAGCCTGACACCAGAGGATGCTGTACAAAAAGAATACGACATGGAAAAAAGCCCCACAGTTGCCACTTTACTCCACAAATGAAGAACCGGTAGCAGGACCGGGCCCTAAAGCAAGGTCAGCTCAATTTTTATAACATAATTTAGCAGAGAAACTACTGTTATAAAAATAATAATACGATACGCAGGAGCTTTCAGATACTGAAAAGATGTGCAAGATAAATGCAGTTTATGGAGATACCAGCAGTTGAAAACATTAAAATATCATTGTTTTACTATGCATAAATTAGCAGTTTCAGAATGTATTTTATTTGTCAATTTGTATCTTAAGAGGTCAAGGTGAACAGTAATAACCAGAATACATAACACATATGTCACAGAGAATTCAGTCTCAGCCAATACACAAAAGAGGAAGACAAAGGGAGAAAAAGGGAAGCATTCTCTTACATAGATTTTCTACATGCAAACTTTAAAAAAACATGTGCAAATAAATTAATTTAAGTTAAGGTGCCAAACAATTTCTGCCTTTTCAGATTCTCACTTATTAGACAATATATTATAGATGATCTACTGATTGCAGAAACAGTAGTCATGTGGACAGCTTTGAAAACAAGAGGAATATAAACATTTTGTAAATCTGTTTAGAGGTGTGTTTCAGGAAAGGAAGGTAGCATGACAAAAATAGTGAAGTAAAATGAAAACAGACTGCGAAGACTAGTATCGCTATCGCAATGAAACATGGTAAGCAGATAGTACTAACAGAGAGAAAGGAAGCAGAAGGGGAGGGTGCTGCAGCGGGGGATAAAGCTTTGCAGAGCCTGAAGCCAGAACTAGGGACTTGAGACAGCAAAACAGGGAGCCAGTGCAGGCGGTGAGTAACACTGGTAAAGATGATGAACTTCGAAGCTGAGTTTTGAATGAACCAAGGGCAGTGACGGTGTTTAGAAGGGTCCTGAAGAACATAAAGGAAACTATTATTGTGTTACTACCCAACACACTTGAGAAGTTCAAAAGGTAATTTTTTTAACCTGCATTATCATATTAGGCATTTGTTCAAATATATTTGCAAAGTGAATTTTACTGTTTCCAGTTAAATCCAAAGTCAAAATAAAAAATAAAAAAAGATCAGTAACATACCAGTTCCATTAAGTGTTTTAGCTGACCTATCTCTTCCGGAAGGGAACCTAGCTTATTGTTACTTGCAATTAAGACTTTTAGAGGAAGACCACACAGGCAAGCTGGCAAAGAAGAAAGCTGATTTCGACTGCAACAAAACAAAACAAAAAAACCCAAAACATTAAAAACACAAGTGACATTCTACTGTATATTCATATAAAGTCTGAGAGTTGTAAAATTCCTTCATTTTGATGGGTCAGATTTTATGCAGATAAAATTTAAATTTTCCAACGGCAATCATTAAGAAAAAACTTGCACATCAAAAATATCCGCATTACTGACTGAACAGTATTGTGGAATATTACCACTCTGGAAAAAATGCATTATATCAGTTTAATAATACCGTAACAAGTCTGGTTGTCACCTAGAATAGCTGTTTCCCTTCCTAATAAATACAAGAAAGTCAGCTGAGACAGTATTTTGCAAGTATTGAAACATTCCTACGGTTTTATATGGCAGTATAACAGATAGCTTTTCTTCCAACTGAAAGACAAATAAATAAATTACAGATAAAATGGTTATTTTTCTCAATTACTTTAAAGCACGCTTATAGTTGAAGATTACTTGGTACTTGTTATATGATTCTGTGATATTAATCCAGGTAAATACAGTGAAAAATTCTGTGACCATCAATGGTTCACTCCTTTCCAAGACTCATATTGAGCCATTTTATCTCTGTATCTTACTTTTTCCTAAAACTGATAAAACAATTTAAGTGACTGACATGTGCCATTTTATTCTTCACACCATATCTTGAGGGGATGGGATGACAAAAAAAAGTGAGCAGAAGATTTTCATGAAGAGGAGTTGCAAGGAAAAGCAAAATTTGGTAAAAAAAACTTTCAAAAGATTTAGGTTCTCATTCTATTAACAATTACTTAAGAAGCTAGAACTTAAAGATGACAAATGCTATGACCCTTTGTGATCTCCAGATGATTAAAAATATTAATTTGTTGTGATTTGTGGATCGATTCCCAGAAGAAACTTTAAGATCAACAGAGTAGCACATTAACTACTGTCTTTCCTAGAATATTTGAAGGTGTTCCTAAAATAGAACTTTTTCTTTTTTATGGATATTAACCTGTAGGAAAACAATGAACTGTGACTTAAAGTGGCATCACAGTAAGAACCTATTTAGTGACCTTCCTCATAACTGTTAAGGGTCCAGAGAACAAATATGCACGACTGAACTCTGAAAACAGATGGCAAAAATTGTCCTGTGTAATTCCAGTAAGAGTTGCAACACTGAACTGAAACAAAAGGAAACAAAAAATCAAAATTCCAAAGTCTCAAAACATTCCTTCTTCAACTGACAATCCAGTGGTCTGCTACAAAACTGCATATAAAGATGTATATTCATGCTCCACACAACAGTCTCAAAATGTTTTACAAAGCAAACTACCATCATATCTCTGTTACCCAGGCTGGGACACAGACAGGTATCAAATAACAAACCCAAGGATATTAAAAATGAGAAATCCAACTACTAACCAGCAGTAGTTGAAAAAAAAGAATCAATGCTTATTGTGGAGTCAGGATTCTCAATTCTAATGTCTTTACGGAAGACCAAGACATAACTTATTCTAAAAAGTAAGTAGAAATAATTTTTTAAATTCTAAAGAACTCAAATTAAGGAAGTCTAGAATCTAAAGAAGTTACACTATGCACC
>VFFE01005895.1:50290-66733 GCA_008921705.1 Burhinus oedicnemus | reverse complement strand
CAGACCAAAAAGAAAAAAAAAAAAAAAAAAAAAAAAAAAAAAGAAGTAAAAATCATATTTAAGTTCTATACAACTGAGAAGCAACACACCAAGATATAAGGAACTGCACATAACCAGGGCAAGTGAGTAATAAATCATCATTAGTGTAAAAGGAATTTCTTTAAATAAAACATGAACCGTACCCACCAAGGCCCAAAGGCTATGTATATCTCTTGGCATCACTTTCTAATTCTATTTAGCATATGGCCTCTGCTGGTAACAGGCAGAAAAATATTAATTTAAATCTATAACATTTTTTTTGCCAAGAAGCAACATGGTTAGCTAGTCAAGGATATCTTTCCTTCTTCTACAGACTGCTTACTATGTTCAGCTAACATAGGGGAAGGGCACATCCAAGTGCAGAGGAGATTTTAAACTGAGGGAAATGACCTTATTTAGTAAAACTTGAAAAATTTCCTTTTGTTTTGATTGTCTAATTTATGTAATACATTATATTAACTCTGTAACTATTCCGAGTTTATCACGATTCACACAAATTCCATCACTATATTGAGTTCTAATTCACTAGATCCCTACATTGAGTTCTAATTGAGTTCATTCTAATTCCAAAATTTACTAAGATGTTTTATGTAAACTTAATTTCATCCAGTCTTAATTTCTTTATGTATCTCTAACAAACACTATTTCAAAATTTCAAGTCCTATTCCTTACATGTATGCAGATACTCAGGACACATTATTCTCTTTCAATTTTTAGAGCCAAAACTAGTGTTCCACAGTGGCCAACACTGCAGTATGCTAACAGTACAGGAGGGCTTGAGAAACATCCTCAGTGTTTACAAAACTGATGATCGATCTTTCATATCTAGAACTTAAAAGCCAAGAGCCACTTCGCCCCCAGCCCAAACTTTATTCTCTCAAAGACCAGATTATTGTGTCTTCCCTATTACAGTTTTTACACAGTCAATTGCAAATAAACCTCCACACCTTGTCCCAATTGAAAAAGTGCTGACATTCCCTCTCTCAAAAGCAAATATGCATTCACCTGCACTTTATCCAGTAGCAATTCTCTATACCGATTAGTATTCACACACATTTTTCATGGAAAAGAGACAAAAGTGCCTAATTCTTTGCCCCTTCATCCAAAAACAGGCAGTAACTATACTTCTGCACAATAAGAGTATAGTAGTGAAAAAGCATTATGCTTTTCCTCTCCATTCCCCATGAAAAAAACCATTAATCCTCTGTCTTTGTCCCTCCAGCTTTTTAACTACAAAAACTATGTCAAGTTTCACAAAATTTATCATCAGAAGGGAATTAAAAAAATCTGACTGTACTGATGTGATTAGCATTTCAAATTTGCTACAAGAATAAGGGAAAGAAAAGGATTAATATTAGTTAGGCTTTCTTTAAATAACTAGTTTTACATTCTGCCTTTTACAGTGCCTTCATATAGAGCTGTATCTACAGCCATTGAGTTTTTGCATTAGAGCTTCCAATAAAATGAAAAATGTAGTCAGTTGTTCCAGAAACACATAAAGTGCAGGCAAAAAAGCTTTACACATTTGCAAATAAACAAAAAATGTGGCAAAGTTAAACTTACCTCAAATTTAAGTAAGTTAGCATTTGCAAGTTTACTATGGCATCTGGTATAATTTTAATACAATTGTGGTATAGATTTAGTGTTTCCAGTGACACAAAATGGCACAACTCCGTAGGAACCTCAGTTAATCTATTCTTGGATAAATCTGAGAAGAGAAAAAGAGAAGATACATTTTTTGAACTATCAGAAATATATATGTTGAACAGCTACGCTTCTTTATTAAAATAAACTAAGAAACGTAATCCTACAGCGAGACAACAAATTAAGCCAATGTTTTTATTACGCAAAATAAAACTAGTGCTAACCTTCACAATCTTGAAATGGAACAGACTGCATACAAAAGAGCAAACATTCAATTAAAATTTATTTGGTCTAATAAAAAGTAATTATTTGCAGGACTCAATATGCTGAAGAAACACTTGCAAACAGAACCAAGTATAGATTCCAAACCTCATATAATATACTCAAAGATCTAGCCAATACACAGTTAGACATCTGCAAATAATGCTAGTGTTTAGAGAAAACAAACAACAAGGATTATATCTTTAATTTCTTTAAATTAAAAAAGAAAAAAAGTTCTTTGGGTAACTCTTCAAACTGACCCATATTTCCCAGCTCTCATTGATTATAAAAGAATGTTACCTATAAAAATTCCTTCAGGAATGAATTTGATCTGTGGTATAAGTACATACAAGACAACAATGATGGATTCCAATCCCCCGAGTGAGTGCTTGTACTGACAGAACAAAAGCTTTTGATTTTTGACCAGTTATTCATTCTTTCTCATTCTAAGCATGCAGACACAAAGGAAAATCAGTAGGAAGAAATGTTACTTTGTTCCTTAACTACGACAGTATGAAAAATAAGGTATCATAATACTGATCTGAGCTCAAGTCATAAAATAATAATGCATGTCAGCATTCAACTGAATTAATTGGGTTCAAAGAAATGTTTAAACAGTGTTGCAGAACAAACATCTCATCATCAGAAACTGTACAAATGCCACCTACCCATACCACCAAATGGGTAACCTGACCTGAAGAATGGTCACCTGTTTTAAGTGGAAGGAACAGGAATGTACCTAGGCAAAAAGTGAAACATCTGATGGGAAGGATACATGGAAAAAAATGGAACTTAATGACCTCCTCACTTCTTCCCTGCTGCTATTCTAAGCCTCCTCCCTGATCCTTCAGAGCTTATTTCGAAGCTTACTTTCTCAAACTACACAAAGGGAAAAGCAGCCAAAGTACAGCAGATACATTTCCAGCATGCTGGTGATCTGACTCCTCTCTTTAGGGCTGTAAAGCAATTTTTTGCTTTTGTGAACAAACAGGCAGAAGCCTGAAGATCTTTTTAACTTCCTTCACAGTTCCAGACTCATCAGTTTGCTGCACAGAGGCACAGCTTGAGTTCAAAACTATCATCAGTAGGAAGGTTTTATAATTTTTATTTTTGTTCCTGTCTCCTGTAGTGCAAGCTGAAATTCAGTACACTCTATTTACCTTGTCAGATTCCACTTTGCTTCACTTCATTGCTTCTGACAAAAAGTTGGTTTCATTATTCTGTCCTCTACCAAGACAACAGCAATGGCCTACGAGTGCAGTAACTGAGAGCACCCCTGCTGACCCAAATGGCCGTATGGTTGAAGTGAGCACGTTAACCAAAATTATTCACTATTATACACTATACAACAGCAATGCTTGAACCTCTCTGCTGTCTCTCACCAGGCTTTGATGGCAGTCAGATGCAGCATTACCTCAGCTTCTCCTTTCCTTCACTTCTGCCATCAAACAAAAGCATTCCCTATTTGAGTGCGTGAATGTTACTATCGTTTCAAAGCGGAAGAAAGCTGTTCAGTGTTCCTCTATTTTAGTGCTTTAATCCTCTACTGTTTTCTATTTGTCATGAGACTGCTTGTTTACACTGGTTCCCTCTCCCAGCTATGTTTATTATCAGATATTAACAGAGGACTGCCATGCTATAAAATTTTTGAATCATGCAGGGGATCTTCTTATGTTACAATTTGATTTCAAAGAAAACCTTCTCTTTTTTTAAACCACACTCTTCTGCAGTGACATCGCCAGGTATATACTGGTCCTGTTTCCTCCTTTAAAGGGGAAGGAGCAGCAAGACCCAGAAGAGTGAACTGAACTTCAGGCCTAAGCTGCAGACAACCTGCATGGCACTGGATGTGATATAGGATGTATTTTAGAAAATGAATGACAAATATAGTTTAGGGATAAACTAGTTCATAAAGTTCAACTATAGCAGACTATACGGTGTACTTAGCCAAAAGATAACATGAACTTAAAATGTTGCTCAGCTATGAAAACAGAGACTGAGGCCCAAGGATGGGAGGAACTGAGAGCATGAATCTACAAGATAAAGGATGGTTTATCACCCGAATGACTAAACCAAGGTCAAAGACTACGTGATATATGACAGACAGGGGAGCTAACAAGCAAGATAACCAGAAGAAACCAGCATTGTGGTTTAACAATGCTACAAATTGGGAAAGGTGAAGAGTTGACAATGAGGAAGACTGCCAGCCTTCATCCAGAAGACCCCGAAGAAGACCACCAGATAAGATTGCGCCTGTGCTAGGAGGAGTGAACTTTATGATAATTAGTTCTTGAAAGATACCACCTATTTTTGGGAAAGATTTACCTGTTCATGAATATGTATGAGATACTTACATTTAAGATGTAACCTAAAGAAGCTTGGGTGTGCACGATAGGTGGAACGATCCCCCGTGCACCCAGCGCTGTAATAAAGAATGCCTGCTTTCTAAAACTTCAAATTAAGTCTTAGAGAGTGTATTTTAACCGGCTTTTCGGTATCAGATGGGACACGGAGAGCAACCTCTCATCCTTTATCTGATCCTTCTCAAGTGAAATACAGATCAAAAACCGTGAACATAGAAATGTTACTTCTCAAGCTACTAAAACTGCAGCCTACCACCCCAAATCCCATCATCATGCCTGTTCTAATTTACCTTCACATGGAATAAAAGGGACTGCTACCACAACATTTGACTCACCCTTGAAAAATTCTAGTACCGCACAGAAGTGGAACAGCTGCTAGATTGACCTGCTCCTATAACAGACATTACTATGACAGTAAAATGTTTTTTATATTTTATTTTTTTCATTTTATTACTACCCCTTGTTCTCAAGGGCTTTAACTCTGTCAATCTGAAGAAGGACAAAACAAAAAACCCACAGATAACAGACAAATTCCTTCCTGTCATCCTCAGGACCATGGGTTATAGGACACACTATGTACACAACAAAGGAATTCAAGAATTAACTTACAAAGGAAGTCCATTATTTGTTATTGTCTAGTTATCACAGTTTAAGATTAAGATCATTTCAACACTTGTATCTATTGTTGCTTCCTAAATAATAAAACCCCAATTCTATTCACAGCATAAGGCAGAGGAATAAAAATTATAAATTTCATTTAATACCACTGTAACATAACTTAAAAGAAAAAGAAGTTTGTTACTATAATTTACTGATAAGAGGTATCATTAATACCAAATCTGAATGTCTTTGAGAAACAAAGTACTGGAATGGAATCTGACATACAGAATGCTCATCGCATTTTTTAACTAGTGGCAATAACTTTTGCCAAAAAACAGACTTCCCTGATCAAATGGAAGCAAGAGAAGACAAGAGATTGTTTTTATTCAATCCTAGCATGAATGTGAGCCTCTGAACATGATGCAGCTGTGAAGAAAGCCTAGCAGCTTTCAGATGTCTCTGAAAATTCCATACAGAAAAATCACGTCTTCAGAAATGAAAACAGCCTGCATAATAATTTTAGACTGTACCTTAAAAGCATATGTAAACATGTACAGAAACCTCTGAAATTTACAAAATTATTTTGCTATTACTTTGTACAAAGGTATTTTTCCCTCAAATTACTGCATCTTACAATTAGTTTGTATATATTTCAGGTTTACTCTGATATTTAAGCTTAGAATAAACTATAAGGGTTAAGCCTTAATGAAACTGCAGAACCTTTTGAACATACTGAGAAAAACAGTACGCATGTATCTTGTTTCTGTCACAATTCATAAACTTCCTGAAAGATATTTTGCAAAGTCTTTCTTGGGTTCATTATTTAGGGAAAAAGAAGAATGCAGAAACTAAAATTTTAAACAACATCTGACAATATTTTTAAAATACAGAAATACTTCGTTGGCAAACTTTTACTTTCTTACTGTAATTTTTTAACTCTGTGCTTCCCAAATCACTAAGCTACACATCCCCCTTGCCTCATTAATTTGAGGAGTAATGCTTCAGCATAATTAAAAATAATGAAGTTACTGTACAGACTAGCTTTTGCTACAGAAATGGAAATGAACAGAGGGATGGAATTTGCTGGTGTTTAAAGGAATTTTGATTAATTTGCTTATACTATCTAACACAAAGAAGATCAAGCAAACTAGTGAATCTATGATGGCAGAGGTACATTTCATGGTTGCCAAGACAGCATAGGTAGGTTTCATCTGAGATGACTATTTCTTGTAACTTCCATTATGAAATAGGTGACACAATTATAAACAAACACGGCGGGGGGGGGGGAGCATGGGGGGGAGCATGTGCTGCACTGAGCTTTTGTTTTAAATGAAATACGCTATTCATTCATTATTTGTGACATCAAGATGTTTTCCAACTACATCTGGCTTCACTTCATCTTTTTCTGCCAAGAACAAGTTTGTTAAGACTCCAAAATAAAGTAACAGAACACAAAATATAAGCAAGCCAGTTTAGAAAAATATTAGATGGAATCTTGATCTTTAAAAGAGTCAGCACAATTCTGGCTCAATGACATGGCTTTTGTATGAGAAATGTTACTATGTTGGAAGCAAGACAGGAACTACACAAAATAAGCACTTCCTTAGCTGGGAGTGAACAATAAGAAGCAAGAAGTTCAGACTAGTAAATAAGCATTTAAAAGAAGACTCCAAGCCTTGTTTGGTGACTGGCACACTGCACGGTCAGGGTCCATGCTGTCATCACAGCAGTGATAACCGACCCCATCCTTGAGGCAAAACCTTTCAATCCCAGTAGCTCTGAATACGTCTACAACAATGAAGTACCACCGCTGACTAGGACTTTTCTGACTTCATGCTTTACAGGTAGATTACCAATTGCCACTATACACATAAGCAGTATAAAACATACACATTTAAGCGGTATAAAACACTGCCACTGCAAAAACCAAAATGGTATTGTCAAAATAACCAGAATGATACTAGAAGTCATATAGTTAAGTTTCTATCAGTAAGGTTAGCAAAGTGCTCCAATTTTCCTACCTTCCAGTTAGCAATACACTATTAAATACCAGTTATTAATACATTATTAAATAAAAACTGCAGACTGTTCATGGGAAAGCTAAAAAATTTAAGTCTTTAAGTCAGAAGAGCAATTCATTAAATAAATACACACATGCATTACTACACCACAAATCTTTGCCAAGAATTTTAATGAAAGCACTACTATCAAAAAGCAGTAATTTTAAATTTTCAGATTATAGAAAAATTCACTACAAATTCATACTTCTAACACACAAACCTACAATAGACAAAAGTTCGAATTATGGAAGTAAGCATCTATCCACCATTGAGGAGGTAATTTTTGAGAGATAGCTAGAGAAAGAAAGATCTGAAACAGAAGAAATACCTGTATTTGATACAGAGTTTTGAAATCAAGAAATTGCAAGGTAAAAAGTTCACCCAAACAACCTTAACTCCAGCCCACCAAGTTCCTATTTTTGTACTCTTCAGCACTTACTGAATAAAAGCCAGGAATTATTTTGAGGAATGTATTTGCATTTGTACTAAGATACCATTCAAGGTATTCAAATGAGATGTCTGAATTGCATTTGACAAAATTCAAGCAAAATTCATCACTGTAAGAGCCTAAAGAGATAGCAAGTTCAACCCTAATTTCATGGGAAAATTATGCAAATAAGAATGCTGGAAAATACAGAAAGAAGTCTGTATATGATATAACACAACTGTATAGAGCTTCATCTTTTATACTGTAAGTTACCTGTATTTTTATTAAGCTTTTAGGAAACCTGTATTTCCATATTAGCTACCTATACCTCCATTGATAACTGAAGCCCCAAACTGATGGCACTGTATCTCAGACAACTTTTGAAATATCTACCTCAGCAACATTGTAGTCCACCCATATTTGCCTTGGCAAAGAAGGCAAGTGATCTATTATCACTGTAATTGTGCCTATCAGAATCAAACAGGCAATGCTCCCTAATGAAGCAATTGCTTCATTCTAGCTTCTCCCCCTAAATGGTAGGAAAATGCATCATCCCATAGACAAATGCTATATATTAGTCATGAAAACACCTTAACGCAACTATAAAATGTTATATACTTCTAAGACATGCCCTACACTTTGTCATTATCTAGCACAGCAGCATACCTTGTCTCAACTACTTGCCATCTCTATCTGCCAGTAAGCATCAATGAATAATATCCTGGACGTACAGCCAGCTTTTACTGTAGTCAGCATCTTCGACAGACAGTGATGCTACATGAACAAAAAAGAAGCAGCAAAGACCTCCACTGGCTCTGGCCTCTAATGCAGTCTGGTTTTCCATAACAATTATGCCACAAAGAATGCATGGCATTTCTTCACTAAGAATCATTTCTATTTGTTTAGCAGACAGAAGAACAAATAACATAAGACAAAGAATGCCCAATACAGTAAAAACAATTCTGCTTCTTTATAAGAAAAAATATACAGTAGTACATGGACTCAAGGTTTTCCATTCTGAAACTACAACTTGTAACAGATTGAGAAAAACGTAGTGCTGATTCCCGAGAAATCCATCATTACCAATGCAGTAACATATAACAGTAACATTTAGACAATGATTAACACCACTAAGTCTAGATGTGTGACTGCTGACTCAAAACATGTAGAATGTGCATCTATCCCAGGCAACTGGACATAAAAATGTAGAGACATTGCAAAAAATATTTTGAACACGTTATGAAGTGACTCCACTGTTTCACACACACTTGCTGAGCACTACTTTTTGGAGCACTGTCAGCATATTTCTTTTCCACCTGTCTCCCCATTGTTAATTTAAGAATTATTATTGAAAATTTACACCTCAAAGCCACAGATAAATTAAGATTACACTACAGGTGTAGCAAATTTCAGCTAATACTAGTGATATACAGCATAACACTGTTTTCAGTGTCACTGATGGTCAGACTGAACTCAGTTTATTACTTGTCAAAGTAACAATTGTAGTAGTAATCATGCGTATTCACCAGAGTTATCAGAGGGGACCTAAATGGGGGATTTAGAGGGAGAAAAAATTTATGCCTGAAGGAAACCAACACTCAGAGAAAGCATCTTGTACAGTCTGGCAGAGGTGTCACCACTAGAGGGAGTCCTGATCTCACAGACGGCCAACACCCTGCAACGGGGTTTCTCAACTCTTTCCTTCTTTAGAGTCTATCCACAGTGTATGAAAAGTGTATGTAGAAACAGGAAGGCACACCTTACACCACCACCCGCCCGGCACTCCTGTGAACCTACTGCCCACCACAGTTTTCAAAATACGACAAATGAGGCTACTCATTTGCAACCATTACTGCAGGAAACAAATATATAAACTGATTTCTCCTGAGGTCAAGCCCTTACAAAAACAAAAGTCTATTCTGAAATAGTCACATTCAACTGTTTTTCCCCAACCTTCCCTCAGACAATGCAAGAATCTGAGGTATCTTTCAGCTCTCTGTAGTTATAGCACCATTTGGCCTATTTCAGACAAAAGCAGCATTAAAAGTTAGAAGATATATTTGACAAAGACCCTGCTCACAAACACATTCCTCCCCCACAACCCTTATCTACCATTCTACTCTATTTCATCCACCACTCCATTATGGAATACATAGCTTGCTTTTCCACCGTGTCCTGTAACGTCCCAGTAAAGTACAACCAAGCATAAGAAACATGCATCCTACATTTCTTCTCGGGTAGCGCATCAACTAGCCTGAAGCAGTCAAACAGTATGAGCTACCTCTCCCAGACACCAAAACTTTGACCAAACGTCACTTCAGAGTCTTCTGCTTCCCCCATGTGAAACAAGGGTGGGGGAACGAGGGAGCAAAAGGGTAGCAATAACTAAGTAAATTGAAGCATATTCTCATTATTAGCTCTGTGGCGTGCTTCAATTCTAAAGAGACAAAGGAAATTTCTCTGCAAGAAGCATGCTCAAACCAATATCACAAGCCTGGAAGAATAAAGAGAAAGTTAATACAGCAATCTGCCTCGTTGTTGCATCTGCCTTCAGGTGGCAAAATAAAACAATTAAATTTGTCCTTTACCTTCTATTTCCTCCTCTTTAGGACAAATGTTTGTGGTTAAGATTGGCAGAAAAAATGGTTCCTGAGGGGGCTCTGTTTACATACTGAAGATGAACCTGCTATGGAAGTGCATGAGACTCCCTAAAAACATACTGCAAAACAACCGGATTCTTCTTGCAGATTTCCATGTAGGTAAGAACAGTTTTAGAACTGTGGTGGGTTGATCTTGGCTGGCCACCAGGTGCCCACGCGGCCACTCTATCACTCCCACTCCTCAGCAGGACAGAGGGAGCACTCACCAATTACTGTCACATGCAACACAGACTCAACTTGGGGAAATTAATTTATTGCCAATTAATAACAGAGTAGGATAGTGAGAAATAACAACAAAACTAACACCTTCCCCTCATACCCTTTTTCCCAGGCTCAGCTTCACTCATGACTCTCCTACTTCCTCCTCCAGCCCCCGCCTCGCCCAGCGGTGCAGGGGGATGGGGAATGGGAGTTGTGGACAGTCTATAAACCCTTCATCTCTGCCACTCCTTCCTCCTCACACTCTTCCCCTGCTCCAGGCATGGGTCCCTCCCATGGGTTACAGTCCTTCATGAACTTCTCCAACATGGGTCCTTCCCATGGGCTGCAGTTCTTCAAGAACTGCTCTGGCATGGGTCCTCTCCATGAGGTACAGTCCTTCAGGAATGGACTGCTCCCCACAGCATCACACATCCTGCCAGAAAACCTGCTGCGGTGTGGGCTGCTCTCCATGGGCCACAGTTCCTGCTGGAAGCCTGGTCTATAGTGTGGGCTCTCCACAGGCTGCAGCTTCCTTCAGTGCACATCCACATGCTGCAGCGTGAGATCCTGCACAGGCTGCAGGGGAGCAACCTGCTTCACCATGGTCTTCTCCATGGGCTGCAGGGGAGTCTCTGCTCCAGCACCTAGAGCACCTTCTCCCTCTCTTTCTTCACTGACCCTGGTGTTTGCAGGACCGTTTTTCTCACACTTTTCACACTCCTTTCTCACACAACGGCCATGTGAGAAAGCATTTTTTACATTTTCTTAACTATGTTATCACAGAGGCACGACAAGCATTGCTGATGGGCTCAGCTTTGGCCAGTGGCAGGTCCATCTCAGAGCCAGCTGGAACTGGCTCTGTCTGACATGAGGGCAGCTTCTGGTGTCCTCTCACAGAAGCCACCCCTGCAGTCCCCCTGTTACCAAAATCTTGCCATGTAAATCCAATACAGGCACTCGAACACTTGTATCATGAGATGGAAAAAAAATAGCAGACAACAAACACCTTCCATCAACAGAATGACCTTTAATAACATGTGGTATGAAATCCAGTTCATGGGCCATGAAGCATTCCTCCTTCTCCCACGCCTTCCGTCCAAGAGGGAGGATCCAAGTCATTAATTTTCAGTCCTTAATAAACAAACAACCCTAAGAAGGATCAATTGATTGTATCATTCCAGTATTGTACTAGTCAGGCTCAGCAGGACTTAAATATTTCAGGTGTTTCCTCAAACACAGTAGCAGTAAGAAGAAATGTTTGCCCAACTCTAAAAACTTTAAAAACTGTTCTTCATCATTTTCAGCCTTCATAGTAGGTTGATGGAGAGCACTGGGGGAACAAAAACTGTAGTGTTCACATCATACAGTATCCAGCTGAACATCTTTACTGTATCAAACTATATTTCAGTCATCCGCCTGAATTGTTCATACTGGCACGCGAAAGAAAATTTGATAGTGAACAGCCACCCATATGAAAGCAGGACCTTCCCTGGCTCCTCTGTGGAAACAAAAACTAAAAGTATACCTTGATACTGAAAAGTCCTCAAGATTAGCTTCAGTCATCACAGACACACTTTAATTATTAGCACGGAATGCTGTGAGATCAGGTAAATTGTGGGCTATAAGGGGACTTCCAGGTATATTAGAGACTTCTCACAGGACTAAGACTTGGATTATGAAATTCTTTTCTGAAAGAAGAATAGTGACCACCTTCATCAAATTCAAAACAAAAGTCCAAAAAGGTGTAAATTGAGTACGTGTGTATATAAACACACAGGCACACAACCTTATTTCAGTCAAGTGACTTACTTCCACCTATTGGAGAACAGGGAAAGATGTGAAACAAAAACGTGAATTACATTCTATCCCAAAGATGGTGGTGGATCCCTGCATGGACATACTCTAGTGTCTTCTATGATGAGTCTCTTGTTTCAGCCACATCTCCTTTCTTAAAGCTGTCTACTTTTAAAACCAACACCTTCCACTTCCATGAGGGAATTCCACATGATACACTGAAAAACAGTAGGATGTAATCTAGTGGTCTACAACCTTTTGCAGCCCACAGACAATACTACCAGAAGGAACAAGCTGAATGCAATGTCAAGTTTTGTTTTTCACTTCATTCTCTGTTTTAATGGCTATTACTTTTTTTCCTCGGGCTGTGAAAAGAAGACACTATTTATGCTATGCATTATCTGCCTCGGTGACCTGCTCGAAGAGGAGTTACCTCACATTTACCATCCAGTAGAAGTAGCACATAAACTAGTTTCCATGAAGTAGCTCACTTGCCTACAACTCTGAAGACTGTTATTTTTCACACCTGACAGACTAAAATACTAGATTTGTTTATTTTTAATTCATTTTTATACATGAACTGTCTCACATTCTGTAAGAAAATTTGCTATGAACAGGGAAATGAACAAAAGTTATTTGATCTTGATATTGATATGGGTATATCAAAGGCATGTGGGTAAAGACATGAAAAAGCTACCTGATGCTAATTTACAGTGACATGGAAAGCAGAGTATTACTCATCTAATCACTTCCCTTTCTGGCTGCCTATCTCCCACAGATGCCAGGGTTAATCTACCTTATCTACATTATTCATGTACTTCTGCCGCAATGGTTCTTGAAGTCAGCACAACATAATTGTAACAGTTTATCAACACAAATCTGTTTTGTACCATAAAAACTGACTTACACTATTGAGCACATCCTTAAACAATGAACTAATTGTATGGCTATTACACAGGAGAAATGTGAAAAGAATTATTTGAAACTATATTTGAAATTATTACTAAATTTGAAAGAAATGGCTAAGAAATACTTCAGACTTCTAAACAAAACAGGAACATTACCAGAGACTGAGGTACCAAGAAAAAAAATCCTGGAATAAACTAATAAATTAAATTGTCATAAATAACCAAAAAACAGATGGCTGTTCCTAGATAAAGGGGAAAAAAAAAAAAGAAAAAAGAAGAAATAATAGAAAGACTTCCTTGAACTGAAAGCAAAATAAGCACAGTACATACCATCTACATCCTTAAAAAACCCAAACAAACTAAAAATCACCTAGCTGGAACTACTAGAACTATAGACTCATAAATTTTGCACCAAGATCTCCTTCCTACGTAACTGTTCTCATGGCTCTTTTTTAAGTTTGAGACCATGTTTCTCAACCTTCTAATTTTTCTTTCCTTCAGAATCAAACAACCTTGCCTTTTTTGTGGAAAACAAAACAGCTATCTCATCCAGTATGCTGCTGTTGGTCAGGGGAGGAGCTGGGTTTGATGGATAACACATGCAACTTTTTTTTTTTTTACTTGTTTTAACAAGTCATAGTTTACATCAGGATTTTAATCTAACATCTTTATAAGATGAGAGACACAGAGACTGCAAAAAGACTGTGTGGAGGAAGTAAAACACACACTCCCTCCTCTACTTATAAACAACCCAGTGCCTGTGACTGGGCAGGCAGAAACCTCCTTATGCTTGCTATAATACTTGCTGGGGGACACAGGTGGGAATAAGCCAGCAGGCAATGATGGCATTTGTGGGTCAATCTGCAACCACAGGTAAACATCAGTGCTGTTGGTATGTAACAAGTGCGCCGTGATGTGCATTTTGAAGGGACAAAATAATGTTTCCTTCTGGTTTATTTCCTTCATATTGGTTTGGTTGTTGTGGGGGTTTTTTTGGGGCTGGGGGCAGAGGGGGGACTGATCACTTCAGAGCCTTCTGAAATGCACAAAATGACTAATGCTCAACTATATAGCCTACTGAGCCCGGCCTACAATTTCTGCTTCTGGTGCAGATTCATTCGCACCCTCAGCAAATTTGCTCATGACACCAACCTGTGTGGAGCAGTCAACACACTGAAGGGAAGGTATTGCCATCCAGAGGGAACTGGACAAGCTTGAGAAGTGAGCCTGTACAAACCTCATGAAGTTCAACAAGGACAAGTGCAAGGTCCTGCACATGGGTTGGAGCAATCCCATCCAAAAATACAGGCTGGGTGGAGAATGGATTGAGATCAGCCCTGGGGAGAGGGACTTGGGGGTGTTGGTGGATGAGAAGTTCAACATGAGCTGGCAATGTGCGCTTGCAGCCCAGAAGGCCAACTGTATCCTGGGCTGCATCAAAAGAAGTATGGCCAGCAGGTCCAGGGAGGTCATTCTGCCCCTCTGGGGCTCTGGTGAGACCACACCTGGAATACTGTGTCCAGCTCTGGAGCCCCCAACATAAGAAGGACATGGACCTGTTGGAGCAGGTCCAGAGGAGGGCCACGAAGATGATCAAAGGGCTGGAGCACCTCTCCTATGAAGACAGGCTGAGACAGTTGGGGTTGTTCAGCCTAGAGAAGAGAAGACTCCGGGGAGACCTTATAGCAGCTTTCCCGTATCCGAAGGGCGCCTACAATAAAGCTGGAGAGGGACTTTTTACAAGGGCATGTAGTGATAGGATAAGGGGTAATGGCTTCAAACTGGAAGAGGGTAGATTTAGAATAGATATTGGGAAGAAACATTTCACTCTGAGGGTGGTGAGGCACTGGAACAGGTTGTCCAGGGAAGCTGTGGAGGCCGCACCCCTGGAAGTGTTCAAGGCCAGGTTGGATGGGGCTTTGAGGTAGGAGGTGTCCCTGCCCATGGCAAGGGGGTTGCAACTAGATGATCTTTAAGGTCCCTTCCAACCTAAACTATTCTATGATTCTATGATTTCTACTTTCTCATTTATTTTCTTTCTGAAATACCTTTCAGGAGATTTAATTTCCATCTTAGGTGCTAAATATTACAGTGATATTTTTTCTATAAGAATAATTTTGAACTGAGTTCTCTTTCTGAAGGAATTCTGTTCTGCTTTTGTGTTTACCTTACCTTGCACCTTCCTCTTTGTTTGATGGCTAATGTGTTCTCAATGTGGTAACAATGGTTTTACACTGACAGAACAGGTTGCTTATAAAGTAGGAAAGGGACAGGAAAGCATAAATCCACTATGGCCTCCCAATCGATAATTAAAACAAAATTTAAAGAACTATATACTCTGAGGTCTAATCCAGAAGACGCTACAACAGCTAGTTTACTCAGGCCCAAATGGGAGACCTACAGGTAGATAATTAGTAGTCCTGTAAAGAGCAGACAGATAGCATTATTTCCCTTTAGTTATCATAGCCTGATGGGTGGAAGGAAAGTGTAAGACAGATCATTAGATCTTAGATTTAAGAAGTCCAGTAAGTGCAGTGTATAATACTGTTATAGTTAAAAAAAAAAAAATGTTGCTCAATCTGCTTATTTTTCCTGCTGATAAAATTCAATAATGCTTTAATGAAACAGTTTGGGTTAAATTACCCTGGTCAGGAGAAAAAAAAGTCTCTGCTGCACAAGCTGTGAACCTGCTCAAATCAGTGACAAATTAACTGTTTGATAGACATGCTGCTGCAATCCAGGTCGGGTTTTCTGAAAAGAGGGATCAAGCTAAAAGCTTCAGGACTAGAACTTGAGGATTTGGGCAGTACACCTTCAACTGCGGCAGCAGAAACTCAAAAGGATTTTATAAAGCACTTCTTGGCTTGGTTTGTTTATCCAGCACATACATTTTAAAATCTTTACTGTAATTTTCAACAGTTTTCCACTAGTGGGGATGCTGAACCTGCTTGTTTAGGATGCTGACTTATACACCACTGCTATTACTCAGTGGCTAAACTTCCACTGATACCGTGAACTCCAAGTCAGCAATTTCGAGTCAATTCAATTTTTAAGTCATTAATGCACTGCAAAACTTACTGATTCAATAACTGATACTTCTAACTGTACCCCCTAAACATTATGACTCAATAACCGACATTTTTTAACTGTACCCTCAACATGTTCATTAATACACAGGTAGTTAAAGTGATCTACTGGTGATTTAGCCAATTTTGTCACCTTTCAGACACTATTAAAATTACTCCTAGCAGGACTTCGACTCTCACCAAATGCTTTCTCATGACTCAGTATTTGACTGTCAAGTACTTTAGTTTTGCCCAGTAAGAAGATGTTATACTTAATGAGAGAACTGTGGTTTTAATCAAAAAATTGCATGGCATTCTGCTCAGATTACAATTTCTTTTCTGCGTAAGAAAAGCAACAGTCTTGCATTCTTCTCTAATTCACTCTTGATTCGGCCTCTTTTTACTCAAAAAAAAAAAAAAA
>VFFE01005895.1:37428-50270 GCA_008921705.1 Burhinus oedicnemus | reverse complement strand
GAATCATTTCAACAGCAATTCTCTGATGGCATTACCACATACCCCGATGTGTTTCCTATGCTTACTTAATGAAAGTCTCATCTCTGAAGTTTGTTTATTCAAGATTGACACAGATAGCAGAAAATCAACTCTAACACAAAAAGCTTCTAATGTGGCTCATGCTGAGCCCTCTGCCAGCACACCTGCAGATAGACTGAAGGTGTTATTCAAAAGACTACATTATCACAAAGCTATGTACGCTGTGCAGGACACTACACAACTGTTGTACTATAAATTATCAGTTGATCTATTTTCTGTATACAACAGTATTGGATTTCACAGAAAGCTAATTTTAACCATTGACTGAGAGCAGAAATACCTATTATATACCATGCTCTTCTAACAAATGGAAAAGGTTAAAAGGTTGGTAAAACTTTGTTAAAAGGTTAGTTTATGCTCTTAAACCAAGCATCTCAAGATTTTGAAATGCCAGAATGCCAGCAAGCTTAAAATATATTCTGTCTACATATATATAATCTGAATTCTTTTGCCAGAAACATTTGTAGAAAACGAATTCTCCTGTAGCTCTCTCCAATGCCTTACATGCAAGAGGCTTTTTTCTTATGCTGCAGCCTACATTCTGTATAACCATTCACATGAATATGTAAGGTTAAGGACTAGGATTGTCCTTTTAATAGCCCCTCCCTCCATCGTTTCTCCTGCGATATATTTGTGAGAACAGTATCTTCTCCCTGTCATTCTTCTGCAAGACTAATAAACAAGCTAGATTCTTCTAGTTGCCTCTTGTTACAGTTTTCCTGACCATCCAAGCAGACGTTTTCTGCACCTGTTTCAGTCTCAAGTCATCTTCCTTGAACACGAATGGGACATAATCCTCCATAGGAGGATTATGTTACACCATTGCCATGTATAACATCATTAAGAATTTCTAGTCCTTATTGAAATACATCTTCCAATACAGCCTCAGGACAAAATCAGGTGTTTAAGGTTTGTCATATTGGTGGCTTGTGACCATCTTTACAAGTGTCATACCCAGGTTTTCTTCCTTTACTAATTACAAGTGCTGAGCTCATGACTTACAGTAGACACTTTACTTACTGACTCTTTAAATTTTCAGCTTCCTTTCTTCTGGATCATTCTTCATAAAGCAATGAATGTTTCCAACACTAAATACCCTGACTGTTGTACTAAGTCTGTGTTCTCACCACAAAGAAATAAAAGTGCTTAAGAAACACAACACTGGGTGAAAAAAACTGACACTAGAAAATACTTCATTTCTATACTAATGTTTTCTGTCTCAGAAATAAGTTACCTACTTCACTTGAAATTAAGGAACAAATTAGAAAAACAACAATAACCACAAAAAAAAATATCCAAGTTTTTGCTCACAAACAAAACTGTAAGCAACAGCAATTTCTATTATATGTTCTTAACAGTATAATGTTATGCAAGCTTAAGCGTATCTGG
Organism: Burhinus oedicnemus; assembly: GCA_008921705.1. NCBI lineage: Eukaryota > Metazoa > Chordata > Aves > Charadriiformes > Burhinidae > Burhinus > Burhinus oedicnemus. The sequence continues at coordinate 48,803 of VFFE01005895.1, read as the reverse complement.
CATTACAACTCTCAGTTGTAATTCCAAAGATTAAAAACTATGATGCTTTAGTAAATTAAGCCAATAACTAGACCACCTTTACCAATGGATTATTTGGAAACCTATGCTTATGGCCATTTACCAAGTTTTTCCAGGTCTGCTTTTGTCAAGCATCTAAACAGAATCTTGCCCACACCCTTCCTTCCCACTAATACACCAGTCATATCTTAGGCATGAACAGAAAAAAACCAGTTCTTTACATTTTCCACTAGCACAGGTCTTCTTAGAGGTTAAATAAACCTCTAAAAAAAGTGGTTATTTAGGCTTACTTTAAGGTTTATTTTAGAGGTTAAAAAACCTATAAAAAGAGTTTTATTTAAGCAATCCTCTTTTACACCATAAAAACTCTTCAAACTAGTATGGACAGATTAAACTTGCTTCAATAAAATATGCCAGTGCTACACTTGTGGGACAATCTTCTGATGTGAAACAACATCAGACATTTGTCAACAACTCCCAGTCAACATCAACAACTCACAGAGGTACGCACTAGCATTTCCATTGAGTGTTGTGTCTGTCCCAATGCAACAGAATCCACAGAAACGACCTCAACAACTTCCATCAGAGAAGACTCATTCGTTATCCCACTACTTGCTTTTTACTGAGAAACAAGAAAAACCACTGCAAGGAGGCAAGGTAAGTTACAAGTCTGGACATTGTAGCCAAGTTCCAAGAACATTATTTATTAACAATATACATAAACTGGATTTATATGAAAATATTTTTCAAAGAGAGGAACAACACATGCACAGAGGAAGATGGGAATTTAGACTTTCCTTCAGTCATGATGAATGTAGCCACTTTAGAGACTGCGGCATAGAAACTAAGCAACGTGGGCAAGCTAGCGATTTACTGAACATACTGGCTGTCAAAGAGGACATCGGTAGGAGCAGAAGAAGGTTGACACAGACCTGACCAGCATGCCCTTCATCATGCAACTGCAAGACTTGTTGCAGGACGCTGCACATTATAACAAAAAATACAGTGAAGTCCTGCTGTAATTCATGTTTGCATATGTTAAAGACACAAAGTAGGAAGAGGGAATAACAGCAGCCAATGAGAGGTGGAAAACCTCTATTTGCTTAGCTTCAGTGAATAAGTAATCTTCAGTAGCGTGTAGGACACAACACTTACAAAGACTTCAGGGCCATGGATCAAGGAACGACTCAACTGGAGTTATTAACAGATCTGTGAGACTGCTGCCTTTGACAGAAGGAAGGAAAGGCAGAGTCGGGGCTCTGCTGCTTTTCCTTCAGCAGGACAATGTTCAACGCAGCCAGTAGTCACCAACTCACTGCCTTTGTTTTTCCCAGGACATAACATAGTTTCACTTTTTCATTTGAAAAAAGCTTCAGAGACAATAAAAGAGCAGGAGCATGTTCTCCACTGAATTCAGTTCTACTTCAGATGTACAATGCATACAGACTACTTTCTTCCATTTCAGTAGGTTTTTTAAGAGTTTATCCTCCTGTATTATTTTGTGCTACTGATAGTGAAGGGAAAAAACACAAAATCACCACCATCCATTTTTCAGGTTTTGAATGCTGGAAGACAACATCTTAAAGCTGAAAGTAGTATTGGATTAGCAATCTGGCCTAGGATGACAGTGTAAACTGTGTCTCTTTTAGGGAAAACTTGAACAAATTAACATTACAACATACAGATATGTTTTAGAAAACTCAGAATTCTTTCTCCAAATAAGACTGCATTATTTCAAACAGCTATAAAAAGGTTGGTCTAAAGTGAGGGTTTTTTTAATAATTTTAATTGTTATACTTTTTCCACAGTAGACATTACCATAGTCTAAATGCATCCAAACTGCTTTGGATTTCTTTAAAAGAAAGTAAATTTCAATTCCGATATTACGTCACTATTACAAGAACAGTTCTTCACTGACCAGAAGAAGAAAACAGAGGGGAAGAAATCTCAATCCTTGCGTATGCTATGCTTATAAACAAACATGGGTAAAAAAACCCTCTTAAAAGCACCAGGGTCACAAACATGCTAAGTCTTTAGACTATAATATTCTAAGTATTATTATTACACATGTAATATTATATGTAAGGGATTACATTAAAAAAATCTCCTTAAACAAAGAAATAATTACTTGAAGTCTCTGGTAATATATATTTAATTTCTTTTCTTTTGGTATATGAACATAAAGTAACTGATAAAAAAGCTGAGTTGCCTCAAGCTGCTTCTAGTTGCAGACAAGGGAATTTATTGCCAGCAGGAGCAGTCTACATTTTTTAAATGGTTTCTGCATTCTTTGTATACAGATTGTCAAATTATTTGCATGTGGTAGACTCATGTCATTTCCAGCTGCTCTTTGGTCCTTACTGTTTTGTACCAACATATAACAACTTTTCAGTACAGCTTACTGAAACTTGGCCACTGAGCAACAGTATCTTCCAACACCACAACTAAACACACAAAACCTCTCTCCCAGTCATTATAAAGTATAACAAATAAGAAATATAGTTTTTCTTTGACAGCCAAGAAAGCAAACAACTCAGTAGCTTTCATTCACTGTTCTTCAGCAGCTTTCACAGCCCAATTCTGACAGGCTAAAAGTCTCCTTTAAGTTCACTTAAAACAAATTAAGCAGTACTGTAAACTGCCTTTTAAGATTTCTATGAATCCATCTATTTTAAGCAAGTCATAGACTGATTTTAAAAACTTGCAACTGGTAAACGAACTCCAGTGCCTACAGTTTCTATGCATAAGACTGAACTACAAAGGCAGATGGTGAAACTTTGTGAGATCCCTTCAAAATTTATTTCCAGACTTTAATATAAACTTTCTAGGTGTTTCTAGAAGCTTTCCGGTCTTAAGTATTTCCAAGAAAATCCATCTGAACAAGGAACTATACCCTTTGCTTTCACATGGGTTTCCCACATTGACGTTGCAACATGACTAATCTTGCACTGAATTGTGAAAATGGTGTTCAAGTAACTTATATACTGATTATAAATAATAAACATAATTTTTCAGTGTCCTAAGTTTAGTGAACTATAAAGTTCCCCAACTCCACTGTAATGCTCAGTGAACTATAAAGCTCACTAAAAAGTTAACCAAATCACTATCTGGGTAACATGAACATGAAAAGGATCACACAGATTGACAGGTAACCTACACAGTACTCAGATTAAGAGTTCAATCAAAAACATGTGAACAAGGGGAAAAATACTCCTGATTTTAGACTGGGCTCTAAATTATTATCCTCTTTGCATGACATAGATAAGGTGGTGGTTATCCTCTTTGCAGGACATGGATGATGTAAAAAACATTCTAATTAGGAATCTAGAACACCTAGAATTATCCATCTTACCAGCAATGAAAATAATATTTTAAAATTTTGCTTTACTGAATTCAAGAGTTAGAAGAATTATGTATTTTTTAATTTAACAGGAGTTTTAGACATGTGCATTAGCTAAAAAAAAAAAAAACCCAAATGACTAACGCAGTTTGGAAAGGCCAAAGAATTGTAAAGATTAATGTATCCTCTTCAAGCCCAATGCGTAGGGCTCACAGGATTTATTTTTCATACTTACTTTGTAATTTGGTCTGGAACTCTGATATCCCCCTGCCAAGCAGGGACACACATGCCAGGGCAAGAGGTCAAAGAACTTTCATTCCACTCTTGGTCAAAGCAAAATCTGCATTTTGATATATACATGACTGCAGATTACAGCAGTCAGTTTTATATTTCATACCAGCATTGTATTGACTGATTCCTCTCCAGGACAGTTGGGTTTTTTTTAACGTTTATTTTGCAAGCTGTAAAGTAATTCTACCCTGATCAAAGTGAGAACTCAAGAGCAGCTGTTCAGCTGTACATATATATCTCTCTCTCTATATATATATTCTTGGTTAGTCAATAATGCTGTTTGCATTCTCTAAGTCAAATAGTGGCCTGCTAGATTGTGACCTAGTTACGCATTACAACTACACAGTTGATAATACTACATTTCTCATGGCTGTAAAGACAAAGGCCATTTTAAGTGTTGTCAAACAACACCGTGACACTGAGCAACCAGTGCTACACAGGAAGATGACTAAAACATAAAATAATGCATATAGTGAGTGCAATCTAATTTAACATATCAAATAATGGGTTTTAAAGCACGTGAATACAAAACCTTCATCCAACAATGCAGGATATAATAGTGGAATATAAAGTTCCCAGAAAAATGGAAAGTATTATTAGAACAGTTGCACTGTTTGAAGTATGCTTAATGCTTTTCTGTACCATAAAAAGAGGCATTCAGTAAGCAAAGCTAGATGACACTTTTTCCTCCCTTTTTCTGAACTGTATGTTACTTCAGATGATAGAGATTTCAAGTTATAACAGGTTTATGAAAGAGCAGCCCAGTGCTCAGTATCAATTGTAAAAGTAATTGAAACATTCAGAAGAGCAAGCAAGGAAGGAAGCATGAATAAATAGCAAACAACAATTCCACCATGTTTATCCATGGAACATTCTATTTTGAAGACTGCACGTGGTTCTAGTGGCCCTTTTACCAAAAGAATATGGCCAGAACTAAAAAAGCCAAAGAAGAGTGACAAATTATAACGAAAGCTTTGGAACACTTTCCATAAAAAGCAAGATTGCGTTGTTTAAGATTCTTCAAGCTGGAGGTAACCTGGTGGAAGGGATACAAGAGTCAAAGTCAGGACTGGAACCAATATAGTCAGTAGCAAATGATAATTCAACTGTCTCTGTAACACAAGGGAAAAAAAGCCAAAACAAAACATGGAACTCCTTACAAGAGTTTACTGGGATTCAAAAAGGAACTACACAAAGTTTCTGAAAGAAATACCCACTGAGGACTTAAAAACAAAGGTGATAGTTCTCCCTCATGAAGTCCCTCAGCTGCAAAACTTTGAAAATTGGCTGTGTGTTCTGAGGGAGGAAAGAACACTAGACTAGTCGGTACTCTTCCCTAGGCACACACTATGGGCTGCTGAGACACGCTACCAGGCTAAGCAACAGTTACTGCTACATGCTCTCCTTTCATCAGGATATAAAAAGCTTACATGAGGTTTCAGCCTTCAAAAATTCAGGGCAATGACTTTGTTAAAACTGGCAATTGACAGTAGTACATTATGATTACTGACTAAAGTTCATTGACTTAGCACAGTCCCTTAGCTGTGTAATAACAGAAAGCAAAGCTACTGCTTGCCATTTCATTGCACAAATCATATTTTTGCCATTTCACTGTGCCATTTGTACAGCAAACCTGGTATACAACACTTTTTAATTCAATGTCAAAATTATTTTAAGGTCAAAACAGACATTTAATATGCATTGATATACTTCAAGACTTTTAACACAGTAAGTTTTGCATGAATGACAGCTTGATATTTTAAGATGACAGATAAATGAAAAGAAATAGGACTTCTAATGGAAAAGGGTTGCAGCCACTCTATCAACATAATGATCGCTTTTAGTTTGAACAGAATATATATGCAGTCTCCTAAAAATAGGTTGGAAAAAGAGTTTCTTCATATCCCAGCAATATACTCATTTAATAAGATAATAAACAGTATTGTTTTAGGTGCACATCAGTATAAAAAAGCTACATTCACATACAGAAGAATTGTTAACTTTATATGAATAACACGTTACATAAAGAACAAAGTAATCTTTTCTCTGAAAAGTTCTTAAATCTAGAGGCAGACAACTACATGTAGCAGATGCGGAACATGCAGAAGTTCACAGGCTCAGTTCTCTAGCAGACTTTACTACGTTCTACATGAATGATGCTTTCCAATAGTAAATATAATCATCAGCATCCAGTGTTCCATTCAGAATGTCACTAAGTTACACAATACTGGATTTACAAGCAGAAAACTACCAAAAAAAGGAAATGTGACCCACCTGCCTTTCTTCACAAAGCTAGCAGATCCTATTTAGAATTATTTTTTCCACCATATAAAGAAGGGCAGGCAACAAAAAGTGCTAAATAAGACATCATTCTGACAGGACTTCTGTTCAAAATATCTGACAATATCGGAAGTCATATGCTAAAATTCCCAGCTTTGTGGGATTCCAGCACAGGACTGCAACTGAGACAAAAAAAGTATTTACATTGCTTGAACCTCTGGTTGAGTGGTTGAGGTGCTTTGTCCAAAATTCTGCTTAAATTATATGTGCTAAAACAAAACACTTTTTATTCAATTAATCCAGCAATTGCACCTATCAAGAGGATGAATTTACATCTAATACTTCAGGGGGCACTGGTTTTCAAGCACAATGCTGACAGTGAATTTCACAGATGAAATCTGAGCTCCTATGAAGAAGGAAAGGTGCGTTGATTTCATTATGTCTGAGATTTAACTCTCAATGACTATATTTCACTGTGACCACTTTAGTATATCTGTTCACCATTCTGCAAACACGAGAGAGCTCAAGTGTAAATATTGCCATTTGCTTCCTACTTTGGCTCAAACCTTACAATAATTTAGTCACATTATGCTCTTCTGCCTGAAGGAATCATGACCTAGATAGAAGAAATTGGTTTGACAGATGACTACTTGCTTGGTAATTTTGGGCATAGTCAATCAATCCCCCAATCAATTTTTTCAGAAACAAGTGACAAAAATACAAACTTCACAATAGCCCTATGAAGGCTTATGAATTTTTGTAAAGCTTTTCAAGAGAAAAGGGTTGGTAAAAATTCAAAGCATTAACATTAGGAACAGTTTTCAGCAAGGCCAGCTACTAACGTCTGAAATAATTTAAATGCAATTGTTGCCAAATCTATTTTTAGGTAAAATGTTGCTTACCGTGTATCTATAATATTTATTTTTATACCTAATTACTTCATTGCAGATTGACAGAAGAAAATGTTGCTTACCGTGTATCTATAATATTTATTTTTATACCTAATGACTTCATTGCAGATTGACAGAAGAAAATGCTTTAACAGAGTAAAACTAAGTCTACCTGGCATGCAACTTCATCAACCTGGAAAAAACAACTCCAAACCAGGTACTAGTTGTCTTTTTACTCACAAAACACAGTGTTGCCTACGAAATGTAAAAAGAAAGTATATCACATATAAAAACCGTATCAATAAAGTGTTTTATAGAAATAAGTAAATTATGAGTTTAGGTGAAATACCACCTTTTCAAACCCACTTACAAATGTGGCGTAATATTAAACTAAGACAGGATTTTGTATCTATCACATCCATGTGTTGCATAAAATCAGTGATTAATTCAGATTGGAAAGGACCTCTGGAGTCACTTGGTCCAACCTCCAGCTTGAAGGAAGACCAACTATATCATGTTGTACAGGGGAATTACAAAGAGACTTTTGAGACAAAGGAAGAATCAGCTTGAAAGGAAGGACAAACATTCATGCTTGGTTTATAAAGGAGGAGAGGAACCTCATAATGGCAACAGAGCAATCACCAAAGCCTGACTGGACAATGGAGAAATCACCCTACTGGCATCACGACCTCCTCCTTGCCTTGAGGAGCAGCCTCCTCATCGGGTGACAGGAGCAGCCACACTCCAAACAGCACAGTGGCACTTCGGGGTGCAGCAGGTAGGGAGGATCCACGGCTCGGGTGGGCTATGTGACTTGGCAGGGGGAACTTTACCTCTGGCCTGCAGATTAGAGGACTGTAGTGAGTGGCCCTGGCATAAAGCTGGGACATCCACATCTCTAGGAAGAGCTGTGTGCAACTGGGTGACCTCACAGTCCCGAAAGAACAGGCATTGCTTGTAACCCACACTGCCCATGGAGCTTGTGTGTCAATAACTGTGAGGGGGAAGAGGTGGATTAGAACTTTTAATGATCAGTTATGGGAAGTGTTTAGATATTTGTAGGCTTTTATTAACATTTATAATTATCTGACACTGATTTATCTGTTGTATTGCTGGTATTGATCCTAAGCATACAGTTCCCTGATCGCTGCTTAATTACATCACATTAATAGATCAATGAATTGCTTTTTGTGATTTAAAACTACATGATCTGAGCAGTTTTTCTTGCCACAGGCAACAATACGAGTCTTTGAATATATCAGTCTTTACATTTATTTCTAATGTTCCTTAGCAGTTGTGCATACATAATACAGAACAAACATGCTTTTTTGTAGGGGGAAAAGAAATAAAACGTATTTCCTTGGAGAAGATTCAGTATTCAGCTGCATCCAGTTAACTCAAAACACACACCTTTTAGCTAAGTAGAACCGTAAAGAGGCATCCAGTACCTTTATGAACTTTCCAAATTCATTCACCTCTGATCAAACTCAAAGTGGCCCTCGCCATCATTTAAGTCTTTCAAAATCTTATCCTAGCCTGCTTCACAGGTTCTGACATTATATCCAGCATAATTAGAAATCCCACACATATGCATGTTAATTAAAAACAGATCTAAAAGAAAGGAAAAATAAATTGAAAATGACTAGACAACAGCCATGTATTTTTGCATCACACTGCAGAGTAACAGCTCATAGGCACAAACAAAGAAACAGGCAAAGTTAAAAACACTTGCATTTTAATAAGTTGGTTCCAAGCTGGATTTACAGCTGCAAGTTTTCAAGTTTGTTCGACACTGCCAAGTAAGGTAAAAAAATTTTTACCTCTAGGGAAACTAAACACAAGGTCAGTCTCAGAGATACAGGTCTTGCCTCAGCAAGTTTACCTCAGCAAAACAGAAATACCTCACCCTCACTATTTTGCCAGCACTGCCCACGCACAGTTACCATAGTTAAAAAAAATCCAAACCCATGCCACTCCCGCTACTATTTTTCTCTTTTAATTGTGAAAACAAAGCCTGAGTCTGGCCAGATAGCTTCAGGTCTCCTGACTCTGAATGTCTCTCCCCTGAAGAACTACTTCATTATATACATAGTATCAGAAGAGAATTAAGCATGAAAAAATTTTAATTATGTAGAAAAATAATATATTATCCCTAATACCACCTTTACCCAATTAGCACCTTCATAAATGCAAACTTGGCCATGCGAGCAAGGCAGACTGTTGCTCAACCCACATCTCCCAGATCACACAAGGCTTTGTTTCTCAGCGTCACCTACCTCAGAAGTGTCTGGCAGGAACAGAGAGAGTTCAAATTTATACCAAAATTATATGCAAAAAAAATCATGACTCACATACAGGAACAAATCATCATCTAAAGAAAGAGATAGTAGGTGACCACGTTATTACAGAAGTCATCAATATTCTCCGCACTTTGTACCGTGTGATCCATCTTAGAAATAAAACTAAAGCAGCAGAAGAATCAATAAGCCCACATTTACTATTGGCTTTGCATCTTCTGGTTCAAAGACAGTGCTCAACCCCGCCTCATATCCCTATCACGGCAGTGTCCTTAATACAGATAATTTTTTCTAAACTCAGAGTCAAAAGCCATACTCCATTAACAAGAAGCCCTGTAATAATTTCCCCAATGCAAACATTTTAAATGCAAGAGACTTGAATAACAGCCCAACTCCCTTCTGAATTCCCTCTTAGTACTTCTAACACTACAATCCTACAAGCTCAGCTGTTTCAAAATCCTTTCAGAAAAGGCTATACCTGAATTTCTAACATGAAGACTGAAGGGCAGGGGAATGAAATCATTGAAGGTAGAAGTTTTACATTAGATCGGTTAAACTAAAGAAACAACAGAAAGTGAGCAGCCACTGTAAGCTATTAACAGTTTACAAATTTGGAGTTTGAAGTAATTGCTGGAGTAAACAATTAGTTGAGAGAAAACACAGACAGTAGTTTATACTGCACCAAAAGCGTAGTATTTAATTTGACAACATACAACCACTTTACAAATCTGTAAGAAGCACATAAAATCTAGGTGTATAATTCATTAAAATATATATGCAGTATTTTATGTTTTACAGTTGGGGTATGACTTGCACACCTAAAAATCTTGACTTTTTCCTTCAACTCTTTCCAAATAGTGCAACTGGCTCCCTGCAAACTTCGTCTGAATTTAAACCAAACAGTCTCACTGCCAGCGCTAGTTAAAAAAAAAAACAACCAAACCCCATTTCTACATGCTCAAATACAGTTGTACAACAAACATACTTTAGGCTTTGGAATTGTAGGATTTGTGCAAGGTAAAAGAAGTTGTTGATGAAAGTCATGATTTAGTTCTTTTGTATTCGACCTCATTGCAAGTATAAGATTCTCACTCCCCGAGGAATGTAATTAAGTTGTGGAATTCTTGTACCACAGCAGAATGACTTAAGAGAACTATAAACAAAACTGCATAAATGATGAAAAAAAAAATAATTATAGTACTGCGAAGATTCACAAGCATTTTTGAAACTCTGTTAAAAATAGCTGTATGCCAAATATTAAACAGGAATAAAATTCAGCAGTAATTTCCATTTTCAGCGCTGGAAGTTAGAGACAAATTGTTCTTTCCAGTTGCAGAAGATACAGTATCCTGGAGTTTCCATAGGGAAAAAATAAACAGTGAAAAGCAGAAACAAAACCCTTAAGATTTACTGTACAAGGAGCTCTTAACAATCATTACACATTGCTAAACAGTCCTGCAGACTGAAACATCTATTACTGTTATGAACAAACTTCTTTAAAATGAATTCCTTAAAAATCTGAGATGATCTGTAGCTATTCTGAAAACTATTTTTTGCAATTCCTTAGAAATGCCCTGCTTAATTTCGCCATTAGAGAGAAAAGTCACAAAGAATCTGTGGTATGCCATAGAAATGTACTATTTACATAGCACAAAACGATCAAGCCAGTAGTTTCTAGGGTGCCCTACGGGCTGTGGATAATTTTTTTTTTTTCCTAATGAAAAAGACAATTGCTTTGTTGAAAAACAAATGGCTTTGTTTTGATCAAATTAAAATATACTTTTAAAATTCTGGGGCTTATAAAAGTAAAATTAAGTATATTCTAGCAAAATAAAATTTAGATTTTTGTGCCAGTAAATTTTGACTCTGAAATTCCAACTGAGTCAACAGACTTCTGTTTTGCTAAGTAAAAAATATAATATGATAACAATATGACTATTCTAAAAATATGGGGAATATTACACAAAGAATCACTGTGGCAGGAAAATCAGTCATTCATCAGAATTTTAAGTATTTTCAGAGTACAACTGAACAAGCTACAATACACCCACAAAATTTATTTTTAAAAGGTCAGTAGTGTTGCTTGTTCTATTACTGATTGTCTTTGCTAACTATTCAATAAAGAAAATATGTTGAAGACATTAAATGTATAATGGAGACAATAAAATGCAATATATGCAACATACCCACAGGAAACGCCAATGGCAAACAAATTGCCTAATTCTTGGTATTTTGCAACTATCTCTGCAAACATAATAT
>VFFE01005895.1:23443-37408 GCA_008921705.1 Burhinus oedicnemus | reverse complement strand
CCCCCCCCCCCCCCCCCCCCGCTGCAGTCACACACAGAGTCTTTCAAAGTCATTACTAACACTAGGTAATACATCCTTTTCTTCATCATGCTGGAATCAGGACAGCAAGCAATATAAGCCTCAGTAAATGGCCATGCTTAATGCTGGTAAAATGTACCCAAACACCAAAGTTATGTCTCATACGGAACTGTAGGAACACTGATAATTTCAACCTACTTGATACCAACACCACGATTTTTATTGCCCTTTTTTTTTTTTCTTTTCACAAACCTCTTAAAATTGCTTCAAGACTACAGAAGGAACCTCCCATAGATATGAAATAGAACACAACCATCTATCAAGAGTGGTTCCAAACAATTTCTGTGAAAATCTTTGCTTTGAGCTGTGAGCAGCAAAGTAGTGTAAAATACGCCATCGCTATTGGAAGGAGTTGCCTTAAATCAGTAAGGTACAAGGAAGAGGCTATCTATCTTAGCAGTCAGATACTTCTACAATGTTTACAGATCACATCTACTCTCTCTGTCAAATCCGTAACAAACAATGTTTTACGTCTTAACTAGAGCTAGTAAAAATCATATGTCTTGCAATAGCGCTTGGCAAAGTTATATCACTTTGTTTATTAAGGAGTGTCTAAGACCAGAGGAAGCAACCTGGTGCCACACATACTATCCAGTCACAGCATACAACAAAAATGTGACTTAATGAATCTGGAGATGACAAATGAGTTAAACTCTCTTCATTACTGCATGATAACCCAACACTCAGTCAACAAAGAGAAAGTAAACAGTAAAAAGGAGCAGGAAAGCATTACATTTTAAGCTAGAGAAAGAACAGATGACTAAGTAATCTAAGCACTCAGAACCAGCTTTCTAAGAATACTGGTTTGCATAAAGCTGGTATAAAACAGACTGTCCGGGCTTCTGAGATAAAAATTATGTTATAGCAGCTCTCTACTGCAGCCATTGTGTTTATTAACAAAACTAATCATGACTGTAAATCTACCAAGTAAGTTTTGTTAAAATAAAAACAGAACAAAATAAGCAGCAATGCCTTCTGAAATTCATACTACACAACTTGTAATCACATCCTGTAGTGTGGAGGCAAGCTTTTCTCACACAAAGAATTTCTCCTATTTCTCTGTATTTCCAGAAATATTTACGAAATAAATGTAATAAGAAATGGTCACTGCTATTTCCTGTTCAGAGAACACCGACTTTCAGAGTTGCCCCTGAAGAATCCAACTACAAAACCATGAAAATCATAAAAAAACCCCCTCATATCCAATTACATCTTGCAGATTTTCTTTCCCCTGACATATGTGGTGCTTCATAAATCAGCTGTATAGCAGGTTAGTCCTTTTGGATGGCTGAGTTCATAAGCTGGCCTCCTTATGGTGAAGGGAAACTGAACTGGGATTGCAAAGACGACATGCATACGCAACAGAAAACTTATTTTCCTGCAGTTTTCATCAAAAAAGTTTTATATTAACAGCTCTTCTGGAAACAGTCAGGAAATAAGGGCTAGGAATGGGAATAATCCTAAGACACACTTCTTACCTACTCATGTTTACACATTTAACCAGTGTTTGTATTAAAACAGTTTTGCAATAGTTTCCCACATGCTTTTGCCTAAAAATCACTCAACCTCATTATCGCTTTTTATTTCTTTCTATTAAGTAATTTTTACAGCAATAACAGAGGACTACTAAAAAAAACCCCCACACCTCAGAATACTTAGCTGTTGTGCTAAAAATACAGTGTACACTTAAATCAGTAACACTTATAGAGAGAAAGTTGTCAGGATTCTGCAGGCATCAAAAGCCAAAAGTGAAAGTACCCTAACTTTCAGAGGTGATAATCACCCAAAGGGCGCATCAAGTTCCAGAGTTCAGGGTGTTAACCATTTTTTGAATACCAGGCCTCCAACATTTTTTGTTCTACGCTGCTGGGTACAATCTTGATACAGAAAACTTGCCTTGAAGGCAGTATCAAACACTGCAAAGGATCTCTCACAGATAACCAACAACTGAAGAAGCAAAAAGCTTATTTCTTAAGGGTAGCCAAATATGGTATACTGAGGGACTCACAGATTCCCTCCTCCCCTGGCCTGGTCAATAAGAGCTGCTGCTCCCTAAGTCCCAGGAAGAAGCAAGGTGGAGCAGTAACTCCAAAGGGACAGAGACACAAATTGTAGATAATAGGGCTCACCACAAACACATAGATGAATAGAAGGGGACAGTAGTGCATTGAACACCCACACAAACACAGACAGCACAGATAGGTCCATCCTGTTCCTAAGGGTCAATGCTCAGCGATAAAAGCCTTCACTAGCGTCTCTATAATAGCTACCTCCCAGAACCCTCTACCATCTATCTCTCAGACCCGCATCCTGCTTGCTGGATAGTCCAGCTTGAAGTCTGCTAGCAGATCACACACACCCCCTAGAAAGACATTCACAGGAAAAAAAAAGAAGAGCTCAATAGGACAGGATAAGCCATGGTGATCTGGCAACAGGGCTTTGCCAGGCAAATGTACTAACCAGCTGACTGCTTAAATGCAACTGCCCCCTTTTATCCCTTCCTTCTCTCCTTTTTCCCCATACTCATTCCTCCTCACTTCACTTTGATCCTTCTCTTCTCCACCTCTGGTCCTTGCCTTAAACATCCCATAACAGTTCTGTACAACCCCAAAATTCTTTTGTTCAGTCCCCAACTCCACCCCTTCGGTACTCCTCAAAACATCCTACGTGCCTTTATTCGACAGCTTCCCCCTCCCCAGTCTGCCTGGCATTCCAGAAAGTTTCTTCCAGTGAATCACCTCAGCAGGTTTTGCAACAGGGATAATGGCTTCCTCAGTCACCTTTGCTGGTTTTAGGAGCCCCTGATTCAGACAGATCAAGTTGGATCAGGTCTCCACCTTGTCACTGTTCCTCTGGTCATTATCTGCCTATCTGAATAGACATTAGCCAGATATCCTAAGACATAGGATCTCAAAAAGCAACAAGCTTTTGAGACAGCTTAGTTATTATTTCAGTCATTTTAGCATTTTTATTGCATTATTTGGTTCTATTTTTTATTTAAAAGCATTTGAGCGTGATTAAAAAAATACATTAATGACACTGTAGTCATTAAAAAAAAATCAAAAATAAGAGGTGAGAAGAAAAACTTAATGACAACTTAATGTAGCTGCAAATCATACCGAACTATTAAAATAGCTGGCGGTGAGAAGCAATGCTACTCTTTCCTACTATTATATAACCCATCTTTCCCCTACTCCCACTTCCAACCTTTCTTCCATCTTTCCCTATTCATTCCAGCACTCGTTCTTGTATCTTGCTGAGAGATTTTCATGAGTCCTGAGATATTGGTGTATCCCCCTTTGTAACATTTGCTCTTACCATACTTCTACTGGGTAAAAATTACTGTTATGTCTGTTTTACAAGACAAAGATTGGAGACACAGTGACTATCCGGCTCACTTGAAATTAGTTTTTCAAAGATACAACACATTATTTGTTTCAGGTGCAGGGGGAGTTGTATTATCCATATTCAATAATTATTTAATAATTAATAAGCAAAGCCAGACTAACAGGGGGAAAGCCAGATTGTCTGTCTTACCCCAGATGTATGTTCGAATCATAGAATAGTTTGGGTTGGAAAGGATCTTTAAAAGTCATCTAGTCCAACCCCGCTGCAATGAGCAGAGACATCTCCAACTAGATCAGGTTGCTCAGAGCCCTGTCCACCCTGGCCCTGAATGTTTCCAGGGATGGCGCATCTACCACCTCTCTGGGCAACCTGTTCCAATGCTTTACTACCCTTATGGAGAAAACTTTCTTCCTTCTGCCTATTCTAAATCTACCCCCTTCTAGTTTAAAACGACTAGCCCTTGTCCTATCACAACAGCCCCTGCTAAAAAGTTTGTACACATCTTTCTTATAAGCCCCTTTTAAGTACTGAAAGGTGCAACAAAGGTCTCCTCGGAGCCTTCTCTAATCCAGGCTGAACAACCCCAACCCTCTCAGCCTTTCCTCATAGGAGAGGTGTTCTATCCCTCTGATCATCTTTGTGGCCCTCCTCTGGGCCCACTCCAACAACTCCATGTCTTTCCTGTGCTGAGGCCTCCACAGCTGGATGCAGTACTCCAGGTAGGGTCTCACCAGAGCAGAGTAGAGGAGCAGAATCACCTCCCTCAACCTGCTGGCCACACTTCTTTTGATGCAGCCCAGGATACAGCTGCCCTTCTGGGCTGTGAGTGCACATTGTTGGCTTATGTCCACCTTTTCATCCACAAGTACCCCCAAGTCCTTCTCAAGCAGGGCTACTCTCAATGCCTTCATCCCCCAGTCTGTATTGATGCCGGGGGTTGCCCTGACCCAGGTGCAGGACCCTGTGCTTGGCCTTGTTGAACCTTGTGAGGTTCACATGGGCCCACTTCCTGAGCCTGTCCGGGTCTCTCTGGAAGGCATCCTGTCCCTCATGCACGTCAGCCACACCACTTAGCTTGCTGTCGTCTGCAAACCTGCTGATGGTGCACTCAATCCTGCCATCTATGTCGTTGATGAAGATATTGAACAGTACTGGTCCCAATACGGACACGTGAGGGACACCACTTGTCACCAATCTCTATCTGGACATTGAGCCATTGACCACTACCCTCTGGATGTGACCATCCAACCAATTCCTCATCTATCAAACTGTAAACCCAGCAACTCCATCTCTCCAATTTAGAAAGAAGATTGTTGTGGGGGACCGTGTCAAAGGCCTTACGAAAGTCCAGGTAGACAACATCCGTAGTTCAGCCATTGTCCACTGATGTAACTCATTCCATCATAAAACGCCACAAGGTTGGTCAGGCAGGACCTGCCCTTGGTGAAGCCATGCTGGCTGTCTCGAATCACATCCCTGTCCTCCATGTGCCTTAGCGTAGCTTCTAGGAGGATCTGTTCCATGATCTTCCAAGGCACAGAGGTGAGGCTGACAGGTCGGTCGTTCCCAGGGTCCTCCTTTCTACCCTTTTTAAAAATGGGTGCAATATTTCCCTTTTTCCAGTCACCTGACTGCCATGACTTTTCAAATATCATGGAGGGTGGCTTGGCAACTACATCAGCCAATTCCCTCAGGACTCTGGGATCCATCTCCTCAGGTCCCACAGACTTCTGTGTATTCAGGTTCCTCAGGTGGTCACAAACCTGATCTTCGTTTACAGTGGGAGGGATTTTACTCCCTGGTCCCTGCCTTGTGGTCCATCCACTTGAGAGGTGTGGGAAGAGAGGTTGCCAATGAAGACTGAGGCAAAAATGTTGTTATGTACCTCAGCCTTCTCCTCGTCCATTGTTACCAGTTTGCCAGTCTCGCTCATCACTGCGGGGTATGCTTTCTTTAACCTTCCTTTTCTGGCAGACATACCTGTAGAAGCCCTTCTCATTATTCTTTGCATCCCTTGCCAAGTTCAGCTGCGCGTTGGCCTTCCTGACCCCATCCCTACACAACAGGGCAGCATCCCTGTACTGTTCCCAGGAGGTGTCCCTGCTTCCACTGCCTGTGATATTTCCTTCTTGCCCTTTAGTTTGACCAGCAGGTCTTGACTCAGCCATGCTGGTCTCTTGCCTTCCTTCCCTAGTTTCTTACACCTGGGGATCGAGAGCTCTTGCACTGTGTGGAAAGCATCCTTAAAGATCTGCCAGCTCTATTGTGCTCCCTTGTCCCTGAGGGCAGTTTCCCAGGGGGTCCTACTGACTAACTCCTTGAACAGCTAGAAGTTTGCTTTCCTAAAATTCACGGTCCTGACTTTACTCTTCACCTGCCCCATATCCCTCAGGACTGCGAACTCCAGCAGTGCCTGACCACTGCAGCCCAGGATGACTCCAATCTTGACATCAACAGTTAGCTCACTTGCATTGGTGACCATGAGGTCCAGTATCGCATCCCCTCTGATGGGGCTGTCTATTACCTGGCTTAAGAAGTTATCCTTGGTGCATTCCAGGAGTCTCCTGGATTGCCTACAGCTCCCCATGATACTTTTCCAGCGGATGTCGGGGTGACTGAAGTCCCCCAGCATGATGACAGCCTGCAAGTGGGATGCCTCCTGTAGCTGGAGTAAGAAGGCTTCATCAATAGGCTCCTCTTGATCAGGCGGCCTGTAGTTAAACACCAACCACAGGTTCCCTTTGTTGCCTTGGTCTCTAATTCTTACCCCCAGGCTTTCAACCTGCTCGTGGCTATTCTTCAGAGACAGCTCTTCACACTCTATCCATTTCTTGGTGTAGAGGGCAACACCTCCGCCCCTTCTTTCTTGCTTGTCCCTTCTGAACAGCCCGTAGCCATCAATAGCTGTACTCCAGTGATGGGATTTGTCCCACCAAATTTCAGTAATGGCAGCTACGTTCTAAGACGACATCTTATTTTTCTAAGGGAAAATTATCAGGCAGAGAGACAGTAAAAGGATTCAGAGGAGGAAAAAAGTGCACAGTAATACTGCTGAAAGTGGCAGGGAAGGGGTAAAAAAGAGACAGGGAATCTCTCTGTCTTTACCATACACAAACACTGTCGTAAACACCAGGATAGGAAGTCAGCTTTTGCCTGAAGAATCAAAGACACTCAGTTTATTTTTGGTTTTGCTGCAGACTGAAGAGTTACATTGCCCAGCATTTACTAAATGTAAATGTTAAGATTCAGAAAATATGCCTACATCGGCAAAGTTCAGATTTCTAGTTTGTACTGGTGCAGGTCCATTAACAATAGTAACAGTGTAGACCATGAACTAGTTCCAACATAGATACTTTTGCTACCTCTAATGACATACAAAGTTAGGGAATAAACAACAACGTTCTTGCTTAGGTTTCATTGTTAGTAGTTCCAACAGAGAATTTTCACCCCATCTTTAAGCAAGGCCAAAAATTTTTTAAGGTAGTTATATTTCATTCACTATTTCTTTCAGAATTAAAAAGTGATTTGCATTGCTTTATATATAAGCAAAGGCTAGGCATTCATTTAACTAGTGAAAATGCTTTTCTCTCTGCTTTTCTGGTGTGCTTTTAAATAGCAACTATATTCAATAATAAAAAATGCTCAGTTCTACTGAGAATTTAGACATCACACAGAATAATCGCCTGTCCAAAAAATGGGTTTAAGTTAGCCTTGGCTATCAACGTAAACCAGAAACTGTTTCTATACTATGGTTAGTCTATTCATTATGGCTAGCCACAGGATACTAATTTGCTATGTTATTTGAAGGTTTTGTTGTCTTTTTAAATGTACGTCCTTATTTGCTTTTTCCACTTTCTCCAGTGGTCCCATCTTCATTCACATTCATTTCAGACAATTCCACAAGGAAATCACAAGCACTGCCACTCAGGGACCTCAGCATAACCCTTAAGAATCTACCTTCTTTCCTACCTTCCTTTTGTTCAAAACCTTGCAAACTAAGCATCTCAACTATCAAGGCACAGAAGCAGTCCTGAGAAGCCACAACTGGGAAAAAAAAAAAAAAACAAGCAAGAAAAGGATTTTAAACTTCTTCCCAGTTCTCAAATACAAAGACCATCTGAAATATTTCCAAACCTATTGTGAAAAATATACTCTACTTCTAAATTAACACAGAGTAATTCTGAACTTTAATATAAATCAGATATTTAAATAATGTATCTTTGTGGAGAGTCTAGAATATTCATATAAAGAGTAAAAAAATTACCCAGACAAAGCTATTACATTAATGATACTGCATACCAAGA
Source organism: Burhinus oedicnemus (assembly GCA_008921705.1). Taxonomy (NCBI): domain Eukaryota; kingdom Metazoa; phylum Chordata; class Aves; order Charadriiformes; family Burhinidae; genus Burhinus; species Burhinus oedicnemus. The sequence continues at coordinate 29,678 of VFFE01005895.1, read as the reverse complement.
CACTCCTCTTCTTGTACAGTCAAATAAAATCACTTTCACATTAAATAAAATACCTTTAGTAAAACAAACTAAACCTCTGCTCAATGCGCTTCAATTATTATCACCAGCCATAAAATGTCTTATACAGTTTTGAAATCAAACATATTTATCTATGCTTCGCCACCTCAAAAATAAAGGTATTTTAAAAAATACCACTGATCACTCCTAAATTTATGGAACATTATGACAAATTCCCTGGTGACAACAAGATTAATGGATTTTTAAAACCACTTTAAAACTTAAATTAACTGAGGATGTACCAGGGAGATTTTAATATGCTTACATTACATAAATTCAAGCCAATACCAAAACCACTTACCATCTTGTTTAACCATGAGAAGATTCTGTAGGATATTACTCCAGACAAACATCCTAACAAATATTCTGAGTTTTGTCCAAAGTGATAAAATAAACTGAAATTAATGATCTGAAAACACATTTAAACAGTGTAAGATTTATAATGATTGGTTGCTTTTACACATGTGCAGAGAATTTGAGTGGACAAGACTCCATGACAGGAAAAAAACACAAATGCGCAACATTTAATCACACTAATAAAAATGTTTATGAGCTGTGAAAAAAGAATACTCAGAATTACAAAAGAAAAAATATGTTGCTCTTTTCTTAAAAAATAATAGTGCCACATGGTGTAAGATAAAAACGCTTCCAATGTGTATAAATACACATATATAAAAGATCACTTATACAATTCAAAAGCTAGGCACAACTCAGTACTCCATCTCACAGTCCTGGATAGCAAGTTTCTTAATTTCCTTCCACACAGAAGAGTTGGACCAATCTGTTTCATTTGCTTATCTCCACTTCGAAAACATAATGTATACACCCCTATTTAAAAAGCATCCTTGGTTAAATTAATCTGGTTACATTATGCCTCCCAAGTCTTTCCTGCTTCTCTCACAAAAGCCATGAGCATTCCTCAATTTTCTTTGCTCCCGCAAGCTTGCTTACTGCTATATAAACAATTCTGAGAAAATTACTGCTGAAATTATCCTCTTCTGTTACTAGGAATAATAAATAGGTCACGTGAGTTCTGAGAACTAATCCTTCACTGGAATTGTCTTTTTGTGAGAGAGACTTCTTTCATCACTTACGAAAAATAGGCAGTTTTGTGTCATGTTCCTCATCTGAGTACCATAGTGAGCCCATATTACCACCTCCCACCTTTAAATTGATAGAAGTCTTTCACTTCTTCCAGAAATTATTTGCTTGTTTACTACCTTTCTCTTGCACACACTTCCCACAAGCTTGTCTTGATAGAAGTTCAGCTGCAATTCTGCAGGAACCAAGCCTTGCAAACCCCTGCAACAATAATCAGCCTTGTACGGTAAGAAGGGAAAACTGCAATTCTAGATGAGTACAGGGAAGTACTTCTACTCAGCTGGTTTAAACCAAATGTAAGAAGGAATAAAGGTGTAAGGTGTATACAGTCAAGGTGCTCAGAGTTTTTCAGCCCCTCCAAAAACAGCACAAATTTTCTGAACAAAGTTTACACTTTAAGTAGCAGTTTGCTGAGCTCCTATCAAGTCTAACTTTTAAAAACTGTAGAGTTGATATCTTTACTATTTACTTCATAAAAACATCATTCTTCTACACCTTTTCAATTCTACCTGGTAAACCTAATCCTCCTGTACCCAGGGTTCATCTCCTGCTTTTACATGTCTGTGAAGATCATCTGAAACAGGTAAGACTGAGAAAAGGAAAAGTCCTGTTCTTAAACAAAAATTTTCATTCTATAATCTCCGTATTGGGCAGTCTAACTCTCCTTTGGAAAACTGCTTAACACTCGGAGTTTGGGTTTGTTTCTGGCTATTGCTTGTATTTTTAGTAGTCATAAAGGAAAGAGGATGTTCTTTCAGGAAATCCTCAGGTTTCATGTCACGGATCTGTAAACAGTTGAGTGGAATAGCACTTTCAAGCTTTTACATAATTAATATTTTTCACTTTGGAAACTACTGTTGTAGAGAAACTGTCCCAAGTGAAATTCAGTGGAAGATCTCTTCCGCCTCCAATTCCAACAGATCCAAAACACTTACAATGAGTCTCTCTGACATGAAAGGTTCAGCAACACAAGTTCAGAGGGAAAGGTTTTCCATACCTTTGTTTCGGTAAGAATTTATTAGGAATACCTGAGTGAACTTTTACACACACTTGCATGTTACATATCTGATAAGATTGTTTAATGTTTTGCGTACCTTACACTACACCGAAGGTTTTTCTTTGAAGTTGCATAGTCGTACGTACATCTTGACCTTACAAAGCCATGGGGATACCCTGCCTATTGCAGTGGTCCCCATTCCTGCACCTCGAAAACATCAGGACTGTCTAAAGAGACTTTAAGTATATACAGCCACCATAGTTAGGCACACAGCTGTATCGACACTGTATTACCCTGATTTTCAGTAACCCTTCTTATACTTTGTTAAATGATATTTAAAAAACAGAGACTGAAAGTTACATACTAAAGGACAGGCCTGGAAAGGTAGAATTTTTCTCAGATATATTCTGTCGCAAACATACAATCCAGTTTTAAGGCACTGTAGTGATGGTAGAAAGGATGTCACATATTCAAGTGACATTGTTTTTCTCCTGCTTTAAAACACAACAGTGAATCCATGCTCATGCTTCCTGCTTACTGAAATGAAAACAGTACTGTACTACTGAAGACTCAATGTCACTTTTTTTTTTTAATAAATCACTTCCAAGTGAATGGGTAACAGAAGTTAGCAAAATCAAAGTCTCTTCACTCTGAGTAATTTCCCATGTCAAGACATTCACCTATTCCTGAACTTTTATATTACAAGTGTGTTTGGTGGCTATGCAAGACACTTTTCACTCAACAATTCCTGCAGAAAACTTGCTTTTTTAAGTAGACACTAATATAGAAAAGGATCCATCAAATACTTGGTATCTGTAACAACAAATATTCTTCAATTTCTGTATTAAGACACCTGAAAAGTCACCAATATTGAAACATCAAAATCAGTATACCATAACGCAAAGGTATTAGGGTAAAATATCAGGTCAGATCGGACAACCTGAGAGAAGAGAAGCTACTGCAGCTCCATGCCTCCAGGTCCAACCAGTAGCCAGGTGAAAAATGTATTCCCAGGAGGCAGATGCACAAAAATGCATCACATAGGCATATATACAGAACTGGCCACACAGATAACAATGACATACACGCAGAGCATTCACACAAACACAGGCAGCACCAACAGAATATATATACACACATACACACACACACGTGATGTGGATCCATCCAGCAGCAGGGTTCAGACACAGTCTCCCCAGTTGCTGGCATCTGGACATAAGAGCTCCTGAGGCTCCACACATGTGTGTGCATGCACACACACGGCTGGCCAGGACTCCCCTGGTGCTCCAAAAGGCAACCCCACTGTGGTCTTGCCCTTAGAGAGCCACATACATACACAGGTCTCATCCCTAGAGACCCCCAGACCCTATAGTCTCTTCGGCAGCTGGCCAGGACTTCCTTGATCCTTCCAACAGCCAGCTGCTCCAGTGGTCTTGCTCTTAGAGACACACACACACGGCTCCCTTGCCACTTCACCTACTCACTAGCTAGTCGGGGTTGATCTTTGCCAGCACTCGTACACTTGCACACCCCATACTCGCTCCAGGCACAGGCACCACAGACACATAGGCCTCTGAACACTGGTCTCACTCCAGCGGCCAGCACTCAGTTTCACTTATCCCAGTCTCTCCAGTCACTGGCACCAAAGACCTTGTAACCTGCAATTCCACTCCTGTTGCTGGCACTTCAGTCCATTCAGTCCAGTCTCTCCATTTGCTGGCACCCCAGGCAGACAGGCCCTCTGACTCATGGTCCAACTCCAGTTGCTGGCACTGAGGCCCCCACACCCACCCATGTGCAAAGAATAGGGAGTTCCCTCACCCAGGAAATGTGTTAGAAAGGAATTTAATAAGATAATACAGACTGGACTGATGAGGTGCAAGGCACGATCAGACAAACATACTGACCAGCAAATTACTTACAAGTGACTAGCCTTTTTTATCCCCTAAATACCCCTATCTTCCCATACACATTCTTCCTCCCATCACTTAAATTACTCCCTTTCTCCACCTTCAGTTCATCTCCAAAGCATGCCATAATAAATCCAGTGTAGTCCCACAACATTCTTCCCCTGAAGCGCAAAGTGTGCCCCATACCCCAAGGCAGGACCCCTCTCAGCCTTGACTCATCCTGATGGGTCTCACACCTGGATAACGGGGCTGAGGCTTCCTGGAAGAGCATCTTTTCCTCTAAGTCCTTAATCTGTATTCCTTGCCTGCCTTTGTGCCTCTGTGCTCCTCTGGGCTTGTGGAGATGGGCCTTTGATGAGCTGATGGCTCCTATGATGGACCTGTAGTAGCCTGGGCAGGCTATTATTTGGGCTTCCCCTTCTTGCACTGTCTCTCTGTGCTCCTCTGTGGGGCTGCAGCTGAGCTTTAATCACATCACCTAAAAAAGCACAGCTATGCTAAAAGGAGATGTTAATTAAAACGTTCTTTTAACATATCAACTAACTTGTAACATATATTTCCACGCAGCATCAGACCAAAAATTCATCCTGCCAAAATTACAAGAACTACGTCTATCTTTTTAAAGCAACAGTTATGCTCCAAATATTACCTTTAAAAAAGGTGCCTATGATACAGTTTAATTCTGCGTGATGGTTTCATCAACTGATGAAAAGCTAATGTAAATTAGCTTTCTGCTTATGTCCAATTTATCAAAAAAAATTAAAAGAAATCTAAGTCTCTGTTCTAGCTAACAGAGTATTTTGAGAATCATTAAATAATGTTAATTTATCTTATCCTGTCAACTTAACTTTCAAAACAAGGTCAGCCTTATTTAAAGTCTTCTGAACTGTAAAAACCTGATTTTATTACCTCTCTATGAATTCATATAACACAAGGAGAGAAAGTCAACCCAAACTATCAAGTGCTAGTTATTAAAACAAAATTTGGACAATGGCCAAATGTAAGCCACTTTAGTGCAGCTCTAAAAGGATTAGATCCAGTTGTCTTTCAAAGTGCAATATATAACCAGAATTACTCTAGGCATTCTGTTCCTCAAAGCAGTGACAGAGATACTAATTTCCTGTTTCAGCAGAATAGGAAGTGATTATTTTTTTTTTGTATGCTTGACCCAATGCTTTGAATGTAGCATCTTTTGTAGGCATCCTCCAGTTATTCTACACAGAATGCCAGAAAAAAATTTGGATTGTTGAAAATACACTGAGTATGTCTACAGCAGCATTTTAGTTCAGATCACGAATCCAAAAAATCGAGTCTCCTTACCATCACCACTTACTACACTATAACGCACAGCAGAGAGCACATCAACTTTTAGAGGCAACTGATGAGGGGATAAACAGGAAGAGCCAGCAGATCAATGCCTGGCTCCGAGACTGGTACTACCAGCAGGGCTTTGGGTTCTTTGACAATGGCTGGATTTACAGGACACCCAGCCTGCTGGTAACAGGTGGAAAAAGCCTCTCTTGCAGGGGGAAAAGGGTTCTAGGACAAGAGTTAGCAGGACTCACTGAGAGAGCTTTAAACTAGATCCAAAGGGGGATGGGGATGTAACTGGGCTCGCTGGAGAGGTGCCTGGGTGCAGTAGCCCAGCACTTGTGGGGCAGCGTGCTAGTATTCTTGAGAATCAGAAGGCCTACCACCTCTCAAGGGTAAAAACTACACGTTCATCTGCCTCTCTGAAAAGCTTATACATCAATGCACCCAGCATGGGGAACAAACAGGAAGAACTGGAGATCTGTGTGCGGTCGCAGGGCCGTGATCTCATTGCAATTACTGAGACATGGTGGGATAGCTCACATGACTGGAACGCTGTCATGGATGGCTATGTCCTCTTTAGGAAAGACAGGCCAGCAAGGCGAGGTGGTGGAGTTGCTCTTTATGTGAGAGAGCAACTGGAATGTATTGAGATCTCCCTGGGGGCGGATGAAGAGAGAGTCGAGAGCTTGTGGGTAAGGATTAAGGGGCAGGCTAACATGAGGGATACTGCTGTGGGGGTTTATTACAGGCCACCTGATCAGGATGCAGAAGTTGATGAGGCCTTCTACAGGCAGCTGAGAGCCACCTCACAATCACAGGCCTTGGTTCTCATGGGGGACTTCAATCACCCTGATAT
>VFFE01005895.1:668-23423 GCA_008921705.1 Burhinus oedicnemus | reverse complement strand
TATTCCAGTTGTGGCCTCACCAGTGCCGAGCAGAGGGGGAGAATGACCTCCCTCGACCTACTGACCACACTCTTCCCTATGCAGCCCAGGATTCCATTGGCCTTCCTGGTGACAAGGGCACATTGCTGCCTCATGGATAATTTACTATCTGCCAGGACCCCCAGATCCTTCTCCTCAGAACTGCTTTCCAGCAGGTCCACCCCTAACCTTTATCGGTGCCTAGCATTCTTCCTCCCCAGGTGCAGGACCCTACACTTGCTCTTGTTGAACCTCATTAGATTCTTCTCTGCCCAGCACTCCAGCCTGTCCAGGTCACACTGGATGGCAGCACGGCCCTCTGGAGTGTCAGCCACCCCTCCCAGTTTAGTATCATCAGCAAACTTGCTGAGGATACACTCTGTCCCCTCATCCAGGTCGCTGATGAATATATTGAACAAGACTGGACCAAGTATTCACCCCTGGGGGACACCACTGGTTACAGGCCTCCAACTTGACACAGCTCCATTAATCACAACCCTCTGAGTTCTGTCACACAGCCAGCTCTCAATCCACCTCACTGTCTCCTCACCTAGCCCACACTTCCTCAGCTTCCTAATGAGGATGTTATGGGAGACAGTGTCAAAATCCTTGCTGAAGTCACGGTAGATGACATCTACTGCTCTCCCCTCATCCAGCCAACCAGTTATAACATCATAGAAGGCTATCAGATTGGTTAAGCATGATTTACCCCTGGTAAATCCATGCTGACCACTTCCAATAACTTCCTGTTCTTCAACGTGTATGGAGATGACATCCACAACGAGTCGCTCCATTACCTTCCCAGGGACAGAGGTGAGACTAACCAGCCTGTAGTTCCCTGGGTCCTCCTTCTTGCCCTTCTTGAAAATTGGAACGATGTCAGCCTTCTTCCAGTCCTCAAGCACCTCTCCTATTCCCCATGACCTTCCAAAGATGACGGAGAGTGGTCTAGCAATAACATCTGCCAGCTCTCTCAGCACTCGCAGGTGCATCCCATCAGGGCCCATGGACTTATGGATGTCCAGCTTGGCCAAGTGGTCTCTGACCCAGTCCTCAACTGAGCGAAAATCTTCCTCTCTCCAGACATTCCCCCTTGCCTCCAGGGTCTGGGATTCAGGAGGGACAGCTTTAGCAGTGAAGACCAAAGAAAAGAAGGCATTCAGTATCTCCGCCTTCTCTGTGTCTTCCACCACTAAGGTGCCCATCTCATTCATCAGTGGGCCTACATTTTCCCTAGTCTTCCTTTTTCTATTGATATACTGAAAGAACATCTTCTTATTATCTTATTATTCTTATATATAACATATATAACTATATAACAAAACAGCTAATGCTACATTATTACATAAATACATAAAAGTGTGACCATGGAGAAATTACTGTAAAAATAACATTCTTCCATAAATATGTACTCTGAGTAGCAACCAAGTTCAGAATGAAATATATACACAACTTCTTTGAAAAAATTCTGCATGATAACAAACTTTGTTCTTAAAACTTACCCTGAAAAGCTCCCATGACTACAGTAGAAAGACCTCTGCTTTTCAAATTATGGACATAAAAACATGGGGGTTTTTCCTGCCAGCTACAAGCAAATGAAAATCCAAGTTTTAAGTCCATATGCCTGAAGTGTGTATATATGCGTACATAATTATCTCACATGTCTATGAGCATGTGCTTGCACACCCCTGCAAATGACAGAATACAATGCACAATGACTGAGACAGTTCTTTATTCAAGTACATCCTTATTTGAGAAACTGCTTTATACAAAATTCTGGTAAGCAGTAATTTCAATAGCCAGTATAATTTGAAATATTTTGCCTGCATATAATTATGAGACTGAAAACAAATGTGGTTTTATGTGACTAGTTACCCCAGGGAATACTCTGTTAAGGAAATACATTCTTATGGCTTAATTGTGGCTTTATCTGGCAAATAAGTACCCTACCTCCCCTACAAAGGCTTAGAGAGGCCTATACTTGAGTAAGATATACATACACACACAAATCAAACAAGGATAAAAAGTAACAGTGATCTATAAATTAAATTTTCCTCAAAGTCTTACAAGCAAATATGAAGCACATACATTGGTCAGATAGTCTCACCAGAACAGGGAAGATTGATCTGGTAACCTTCAGAAATTTTGACTCAACTAGCCCTCGTAAAGTAAGCTTTCACTGTAATAAATAAAAAAAATAAAAAAAACAAGCACAAACAGGCCAATTTATTCCCAAATGAAAATTAGCATTCTGGAAAATATGATTACACAATGACTCTTGCCATTTGGTAAAAGTACATGATACTGTAAATCACTGATCAGAGAAACATTGGGGCTACAGTATCCCACGTAAGCCTATTTGTATTTATTTTCTTAAATTAGTTCATATTTTTCATATTTATCTCATTCACTTGAAGCAAGATACCAGGTAGGCAATTACACATTGGTGCTCTCCATACAAAAGAAGGTACATGTAAGTAGCAAAAGATTTTTCCATACAGTCATAAATTAATAGATTCAGTTACAAGGAAGAAGGTATTATATGTGCAATGCAATGTCCTTCTGTTAGAAGCTGAAAGTTACTGTTTGGTAGTAAAAACTGTTTTTTCAAGTTTCACTGCCAAGTAACATAGGCCATTTAGAACAAAACTGACAAAAGCAAGGTAACCATACATTCATTTTCATAAAATTTCCTTTATTAGACAACCATTCCAAATTACAGATCCACTTTCTTGCACAACTAAAAAAGAAAGCAAAGTACTTGAAGAACCTTCTTTTCAAGGGGTTACACCTCAGAATTTGCTTTTCTGCAAAAAAGAGAAGGTGCGCTCAATCTTCTTTTCCCTTCATTTTTCCTCAGTGTCAGAGGGAGGCCACTAGGTATTTGCACTAAGACTCAACTGTTCTGTGAATTAACTAGTTTTGTTATTGTAAAATGGAGGTTAAAGCGAAAGAGGGGAGGAGCAAATTTCCAACAGGTGTCTTTAGATTTAGCCTTGCCATCTTACTCTCCTTTTACATACAGTACCAATGTATTCATTGTGCCATTCCAAGTTAACTACCAAAACACCGTGCAAAACAACAGATTCACACTACGTAACTTACAAATTTTGCTTCAAATTCGTACTGCAGTAAAAATGGCTCACTAGGGCTGTATCTGTAGGCCAGTGTTTACACAGTAGTTTTATGAACGACCAAAAGCCAAAGCTGCTTCTTCTTCAAAAAAAAAAAGCTGTCTAAAAAACTACCTACTACCATAGTGGAAATCCAGTGGAAAGTCCCTAGAAACATTTCAGATGATGCACTCAAATGATACTATTTAAAAACTGACTTCCTCCAGTTAATTTACTGCCAGGTACACTGCCTGACAAACTGCCTGACAAATATTTTAAATGAAAATTAAGGAACATAGAGCAAATCTCCAAGGAGAATACTTACATGCTACTGAACTGTATAAATGCAGTATAATAAGATATAAATTAAATTACTGTCCTCACTGTACTTCCTTTTTCTTTAAAACTTACAGCTTACTATATTTATGAGGACAATACAAGAGATAGTTAAAGGACATTTGATCATACCCATGTTCAAAACCACTCAATGCAGCTAAGACAATAAATGCATAACTCTGCTAGCTATTATTTTGCCAGTGGCCTAATATACCACAGCTATTCCTTGTTTCCAGTCCTTTAGCCATAAAGGCTAACAGAAAGCACAAGCATTCTGAGGGCTTGTATTACTGAAACATTATTTAGAAATCTGTCACGTTCCAACATACCTGCTGCCTGTTCCGTTCCTCATCAGATTCTCCGGTTATAACATGAAGGTTTTCACTAGTTCGAATCTATCATTCAGAAAGTTTATAGCCTTTGATGGGTAAATATTATGGGAATAAATTTAAAAAAATAGAAATACTGTTAAATGTTGCATTAATATTTTATAAGGTAGAAAAAAAAATATTGGTAACCACATTCAGAATGGAAAATTCAATTAATGGAAGACAGTTTTGTGAGAATTACATTCTGAGACATTACTTGATTAAATACGTTACTGCTCTTCAAGTTAATAATATTGCACAAAAAAAGAAACAAAATCCTACATAACAACAGTGATACTGACTAGAACAGCCCTTGGCATATTTCATTACCTAAACCATTTCACACTAACATATGACTGAATCATAAAAGCAGTCTGGTATCATCTAGCCACAGATGAGCTCTCCTGCAGATTTTAATCTGATTAAATTCAGAAAACAGGTTTAAACTGTCTTGCTTTTAACAGCTACAGTTTCTGGTATTTGCTAAATAAACTAAAGAGAAGAAACCTAAGGAAAACAAGTATTTGCCCTCTATCATATACTCTGTTCTCTAATCGGGGGGAAGGGGGGGAGAACTTTCACATATTAAAACCATATATATAATGGTTTTATAGTACATAGTTTATATAATGGTTTTAATAGTATATAGTAGTGACACTGCATACAATGAAAATATATTGCAGTTAATATAAATATTTGAAGACAATTTCCTAACATTCAGTTACTGGAATAGAAGAACAAATTCTTCTAATATTTTATTATTTACATTACTGCTGATATGGCACTACAGTTTCCCCAATGTAGTCTGAAAGTAAGAATTAAAACCAAGGCATAACACGCAAGACCATACCTACTAGCTAATGAGCAAGAATGACTATATTTCAACGGCTACAACTCCAAAGTCACGTTGTATACAGACATCTATACTACTGCTCTCACAGTGACACAGACACACTGAAGCTCATTTTGAACTAACCAAACTCAGATGGTGACAGCAGGCTAAATACAGCAGCTGTGACAGGAGAGTTTGCCAAGAAAACAGGTTGAATAAACCTGTGCTGAGGTTTATGCAGATAGAAGGCAGCAATAACCTATCTTCCACTGCTATAACTACAGTACACCCCTCGTTAAAAGGAAGTTTTAGGCAGTGAATCTGTATTACATTTTTGTACCAAAGCGAACTTCTGCATGCGTTATGATACATATTTTTGCTCTACAAGTCACCAAGAATTAAGTCCCATAAAGTATTATTTGTTCTGGAAATTGGGAAAATCCTACATACATCAGTCAGAAGGGATTTTACCAATAACTTCAGTTATGCCTACCTTTCACACTACCTGCATTGGCGCACGCCAAATTGGCAGGAAAAAAAAAAAATAGACGACTTATTTTGCTTTGCTTGTGCATGCAGCTTTTGCTTTACTTATTAAACTGTATTTAACTCATGTCATGAGTTTTCACACTTTTAGCCTTCCAATTCTCTTCTCCATCCTGTTGAGGAGAAGTGAGTGAGCAGCTGTTTTGGGCTTAGCTGCCTACTAGGGTTAACCCAAAACAAATAAGTAAAATTTACAGCCATCCCATTTAAAGGGTTTAGTATTTTTAAACACAGGCATTCCACAGCTGCCATCAGAACTCAAAGAAAAAAAAAATACTAATTTCAACTCAAACAAATCTGTGTCTCCTAATATTCTTACTAAGCATTTCAGTCTTGAGCGCTGCAAGTTCCTCATGAACATCTCTCGAATGGAGAACCACCAATGTACCCAGAATAGGGTTTTACATGATAACCGAGACCACCACATTCTCTTTTAAAGTGTTGCAAAAGCACTTCCAAAATGCTTTAACCTACATCCTTCCTTCAGCATTCCCTAGATAGACTAACAATGACAGTCTGCATTTGGTAATAGATACAAAGTGTGTCAGAATTGATGTCAATACACAAGTGGAGCAAAACTCTACAAGTAGGTTTATAGGTAAGTAAGCAGACAAAAGGAGTTCAAGTAGCAAATTTTGCACGGATGCAAAGCAAGGTTGTAAACAGAATTTAATCACCTCAATCAGGTATTCTGTCACCAAGAAAATGTTGGGATTTCACAACAGGAGGAATACCTCACACCTGTTCCACACAAACAGTGGTCTGGCAAAGTTCAGCTACCCTGCTCAAAATCTCATCTTGAAGCTACAGAAAGAGGGCTTTGAATGACATAAAATGGAAAAGCTGTGATTTAAAGAGGAAAAAAGATGCTGAAAAGGAGGCCTCCAGATGTCCTACTACACTGCGCTTGCAAAATAGTATCTTGGGAGTTCAAGATATTTGGGAATGCCTCAGCTAAATGAAATATGCTTCAGCTGGCAAGAACAGGTTAAATAGGTTCATACTTGACCCTGCTTTCCAAAGGTGGTTGGGCCAGATGACCTCCAGAAGTCTCTTCCAGCCCAAGTTATCCTATGATCCCATAAAATTTAGATACAAAGTTAAAAGCCTGCAGGCTTATTCTATTAAATTAACTGCATATTTTAACTGATACTTGCCTTTTGATTTACAAATATCCTGCTTAAAGAAGCTGGTCTTGTGAAGTTGTAATTAGATCTTAACCAAAAGTTTCAAAAGGGAAAAGTCAGCTCTAAAAATCAAATGCCAGTTGAACCAAAATTATTACAAGTGAGAGAAAAGCACACATAAGGGATCCAAAAGAAGTGAACAACCCAGCTCTGCCATTTGAAAAAGGCAATTGAAGGGGTATGTTTTAGAAAGATCACAAAGCAATAAGTGGAACGTACACTGCAATCATTTAGAATATTGAAAATGGTGTAGATAAAAATCCAAACCACCTACTGGACTGAGTAATGTTTTTTTGTTAATTCCAGGACAGGTTGAAGTAGCTTTTAATCAAAAGATTTGAGAAGTCCAAAATAAGTCAGTTAAGCATATTCTAGTATAAAAATTTAATATAAAATGACCATCAGTATCTTTCACTCATTTTCTAATTTCAGTATGTTCTGAAACTTGCTATTAAAAACTTGCCTAATTATGGACAGCTATCAACAACTCTCTCACAAGTTCTTTAAAACTGTTTAGTAAAAGTTGACATTAGCTCACCATCTATGTTCCTTTTCCAAGTCATCACTGCCTGAAACAGAAGCTTAGATAAGACTACCAACAAGACACGCCTTATGAGGGGAAAAGGCCAACATAAGATTGTTGGAAAAAACAAAGGACTACACATCTTGCAGTACAAACATACACTACTTAGAAGTTCTTTCAAAATAAAATCCAAGCAGAGTCCAGCATAAATCTGGAGAAGGAAGGAAAGACAAAATATGGAAGAAGAGGGGAGAAAACGCAGAAAAGAATTCTCTTGAGTTCTAAGCACGGGCCACATGTTAGCATGGCTTCTCTGTGAAACATCCAATACATTACGGTCTTGTGTGAATTTTTGGAGTACAGTTGCTGAGGTACTGCCAGAGCTAAAATTTGGGACAAAGACATTAAAGTGTGGAAGGAGTAAACAAGTTCTTTCTCCCTCTTCATCTACATTTTCCTTTTCTCCAGTTCACTCAACCTTTCTTTTAATCCATTAAAAAAACCACTTATTTAGTTAAAATACCTGAAAAGTGTTTAGATGCAGCTGTCACATTCTACTAAATACTGGCATTTGCATTTAACCCAAAGTTTATGCTATAATAAGCCAAGCCAGCTTTCATCACCAATACACTTTTCTGACATAGATGCTTGGATCCTTTTCTGTTTGTTCCCAAGCCTTCCTGAACTAACCCCCCACCTCTATTTTTATTGTCTTAGATATGGTCACCTGGACATCAATACCACCAATTCACCTTAAATAGTAAGACTGCTTAGCATGTAGTTCCTTTTATGTCACTGACACTTCCAAAGCTGGTCTTTATGTACTGGCGGTAGCACCAGTACATAAAAAAAATCTGATGTCATCAGCATTCCACCAAGGGTGGAGGCAGACAAACACTTTCTCAAAATGAGTTCCCAAGAAATCCACATTTCATAAAACCAAAACATCCTGTTTCTATAAACAGAATTGTCAAGCAATCTGTTCTAGAATGGATACTCAAGGAGGGATTCTTAATTAAAAACGCAACTTTTCCTGTATTTGATTTAAACCCTTCGACATTACAAATAACCTTCATTTTCATGTTCTTAATTCACATAGCAAAACAGCAAAGGAGACACAAGTGTAAAATCATTGCAAGGAAAAAAATACTTGAATGTCTTTAAAAAACAGCACTAGAAGCTAAAACTTGTACACTACTGAAACAAATCATATTCTATAATCTCATATGAACACACTGTCTACTAGAAGAAACTTTTTGATTTGTTCATACCACAACAACAGTCATTTTGATTTGGTTATGGAGCATTAATCTGTCATCTACTCAGAGAAACTGAACAATATCCTCAAGAAAGTCATTAAGCATATCAGAAAATTTTGAGATTAATTTCTTTACAACCCAACACCATTCAATATTTTCTAGACTTCCCCCCCTAGAACTCAGAGCCATTGCTGATAAAATCTGCAAGTGACTGTTGTTAAAGGTGCTGTAAGTAACAGCAAGGCCAAGTTATAGATACACAAGGGCCTGGAGCACTTGGTAGGTTAGACACAATCAAGCTCATATTTAACCCTGTCATGTAAGAACTTAAAAATACAACATCAAAGAATGCAATCATAGTTTTGGAATGTGATAGTGTAAGCTTGGAGTGACAACAATCACAAGCTCCCACCAACTCTAAGGTGCAAATTACTATCATGAAAGTTGGGTGCATTAACAGCAACTATTGATAAGCAAGCTGAACACACATTACTCCACTGACAGTATTTGCAAAGCACATCACAAATTCCTGTGTCCAGTTGTTAATAACTAAGTGAAAGACAATAAAAAGGTTAAAGCACCCAAAAACCTGAGACTTCACAAAATTACAAGATGTGGGATCTGAAAGCGTATTTCACAGCAGAACACCAAAGGTTTGTCTATTTAGGACTGACTCACAAGCCCTTGCAACATTCACTACAGCAATGTAAGATATTATCAGCCTCAACTCTGCCCCCTGCTCCTCTGTTGGTGGTTACTTTCCCTAGAACAGGGGCAGCAGGGAAACATGCATCAGCTCAACACCACAATTCAGAGCCTGTCCTGTTAGTTTAAATCCACCTTCATCAGCATTTAGCCCTGTCCCCCTAGTTAGATGGGTAGTACCTTTCAGTAGGAAGCTAGATGGACAACTGCAGTAGCATCTTAGAGTAACAGGAATTACTCCTCATTAATCAAAGCTCTTAGTTTATTAAAGAGAAAGGTAAAAATTAATTTATAAACAACTGCAGAAGAGTGAATGTCTGATGCAGTGGATTAGCTGATCTAGTAGTTAAAGAAAAAGAACAAATGACCAGAAGTTGAATCTAAAATACAACGGTGTAATTTCTTTTATTTATTTCCAAATGAAATATATAATTAATCATACTATTATCACTGGCGTACTTTAAAATTGAGACAGTACATATAAGCCATAAATTTCTGATCTAGACACAAAGACTCAGTCAGGGAAATTTATGGCCAGTATTAGACAGAGGGTCAAACTGTATCAACATAAAAGTCTCTTTTAGTATTAAGGCATATCAATTATTCCATGCTTCAACAAGCATAGTCCACTAGCCCCAGAATAAAAACAACAGCATGAAATAAGGTGAGATACATCTGGTAAAGAACAACAGAAGTGACTAAATATTTTTTAAGTATTAGAGAAATTCCTCTAAAAGAAAGAAGCTTTGTTAATAAAGAAAAAAAACCTTAAGAGTTTATTGCTCTGTAAAATTTTCTTTTTTGTAACACTGCTTCCCATGGATTTAATTATACTATTCCACAGGAAAGACATATAGTGGTTATGCTCACATAACCTTAATCTAAAAACTTAATCATAATAATTACCAATAAAGTAATATATTTCTCCCTATGTCCTGACTTCTTTCACACATCTTGATTTGCCTATCCTCAGGCTATACCTATTTCATGCATCAAGGAAGGATTTAAAAACATACAAAAAAAGTAGAACTGTAACATGCATAAAGTAGAGCAAGTGAAACTTTTTTTTAATATAATGCATATAATATATTTGATACACACACAATAACATAATGTAAATGCACTAAGACTGAGCACAAAAGATACCTGTTTTTTTTCTAAGCTGAATCAATTACAAGCAGAAGAATACCTTCTAACTGCAAATATTTTTATTTTTCTGCGATGAGAACTTTGAAAAATAAGATGGTTTTGTTAGAGACAAAGAAGGAAAATTTTTAAAGACAGTCTAATTCCTTCAAATACTGTTAACTGAGAAGGTGATTTATCCTCCATAAGTACCATATCAAAAATAATTTTTAAAAATAGCAAACATTCTATAAACTATTTGGCTAGAGGTTGTAAGCAAGAAGTGTAGACAGCTTAGACTACTTAGCCATAAAAACATGAAACAAAAGATTCTGTTTTAGAGGTATAGCTGTATTTAGGACAACTGGTAAGGTTTCTGATTAGTCCAGGTAAGTAAAATCCAACCTTTCTGCAGATTGAGCATAGGTATTCTACAGAAGCTGATCGGGAATGATTCTTTTTCATAAATGGTTTGGAACAAAAGCATTTGTATTTTAGAAACAGTAATTTTGGAGGTAGATAGATCTCAAACACTAGCACTGATACAGAATTAATAGTCTTTGTAGAGTCATTCACTAGTCTGGCCATCTCAAATTGGTGTGATTGCAAAGTTGACCAGAACTCATTCTACTTTGGTTGTATTTTCAGACTACTGTGTTAACAAAGTCTTACACTGCAAATTTAGAACAACAAAAAACAATACTTATTTCTCAGGAGATTTTAGAATGAGTGTTTTATGGATGTTTATGAGCTACGTCTAGAGCAACACTGATTCTCATGCAGAATTCATCCATGCCGGTTTCACTCACAAAAAAAAAAAATAAATCAATATAATTGTATTTTTATACAAATTCTAGTCAGAAAAGCTTTACTTTCCTGCAGCACCATGTATTATTCCACTGGTTCCAATAAAACCTTTGGGGAAGAAGCTAACAGATTTGGGAGGGGTGTAGAGAGAAGCAATGTCCAGCCATTTCATAAGTCTTATCCTTTTCAGACCTTTTACCGGTGTAAGATTTTGCAGATTTAAATAGTTAGCATCTCATTATTCTCCTGACTATTCCAAACTCCTGGTTATGTAATCATCCAAACTATTCAGAAATCATTCAGTAGCCTACACTTACTACAAGCACACATTCACATATAGTAACTGGTGTACTTGTTTCCTGGGGGGCGGGGTGGTGTTTGGTTGGGTTTTTTTCACTTTTAAAGGTAAATCCTACTATACTGGCTAGAAGCATAAGGGAACTTCACAGACTCATTCTATTCCCCACACATATAGTCTCAATTGCAACACTCGTGCTTCACTTTTCCCATAGCAATACCATGATTTATTTCTTCATTTTAGAGCCTTTCCCTGTAGAGGCTAAACCTTGCACTCATTCTTACTCCCCTTTAATGAGTACTTGTAGAAAAAGCCTCTTTTTTTTCAGGCTACCATTGCTTCATAGATAAACATGGCTTAAATTTTTCTGATAAACTAGATGCTGGAAGGGTCACATGGCCACATCTCCCACAGCTTAACATTTAAGTGCATAACTAAAATGCTTCAGTGAGACTAACAATTACTGCAGTTATGTTACTACCGCACAGAACTGTTCAAGATTCCAGAAGCCATTTTTAGCGTTCGGCACTAGGCCAAAAATAACCTTTTCAGTTCTCCAGGAAGCCAAATGTACAAAGATATGAAAACTGACAGAGGGAGTACCGCACTTCTTGCCAAAATACTGATTATTGCTTTTTGTAAAGTTAATACTGTTTCATACTACCTGATTCTTAACTGATTGCACATCTATCGTGATATTCTTTTAGAGACTGAATATTTCTGAATCATACTACCATGCCTCTGTGCCAGATGCTACTACAAAGTGAGCTCTTCATTTCTGCATTGTGCTAATACATTTAAGATCACTCCCAGGCTTAAGACCATAATGAAAGCTTCAAGGTTTATTTCTTTACTACTATCCCAACATCTGCCAGAACAAAGCTTCAACTGAAATGCCTCAACATCCATTCGTCCACATATCTTACACTGTCTTGATTGAGATGTAAAATAAAAGACAGAGAACCAAAGCTGTATTCCTTTCACAGTTTCATCCTTGATCTGTTCCAAGACCTGGATTAAGCCATTCAAAATTTCTGTTTCCTAATTTTTCCAATCTGTGACACCAGGGATAACTTGCATCATTACAGAACAATGAAATAACTCACTGAGAAGAGCAAGGTTTGCAAGGTAATTTTTAACAGAAACACAGAACAAGGTCTATGCTAGAATCAACTAAAACTAGAAATCAGCTCTTAAAGTCATTATATTAACACTCAATATAATTACATAAAAGGCTTTTATATTAATCAAAATACAAGCAATTAAAAAGACTACTTTCTCCATCCTTCCCAATTGGTTGACTGAATGCTGAAGTTACACACAGCACACTTTACCATGGCAGCAATAGCTGTAATACCGTGATACAAAAGAATATACCCAGAGAGTGGCTGTCTTGCCTCTAAATTACCTTAAAATTTCAGTAAAAATTTGAGCAAATTGAAGTTATTGGATATTTTATATTAGCTTATCTTTTCATTCAAATCATAAGATCCATACCACTTGCATCAAAGATTTCCTTTGAAGAGCTTGCCATACATCACATTCACTTTCCATGATGAATTTGAATAAGCACATGGGAAAAAGAGGGCAGTTCCAAAGATGGGGAAGAAATGTGTCAATTTTTTAAAAACAAGCAATTTCAGACTCAGCAGCCTCTTTCACCCCCCCTAAAAGACCTCAGAAAAATAATGGATGAAACTACACATTGTTAAACTAACACAACGGCTTTGAAAGTTCAGATGATGAATGGAAACATCCATTATAATACAGCTATAATTCGGTAAACCACTCTAATAGTTTCTGCACATTTTGAAACTACGTCATCTGCTCATGAGAGATTAAAAAAATAATCAAGAACTACACACAATGATAAAGTATGTTGATGTTGTATACATCTAGGTACTGGTACTGATAGGTCTTAAAATAAGACAACATATGGAAACATAAAACATTTTAGACAGACCCCACAAACAAATTCTTGGCCATACATCTTGCTTCAAAAACACTACTAAGCAGGGGAAAAATGCCACCTCTGGTAAAAATTGCAAGTGACAGCACATGTGTGAGTGAGAAAAAAACCAAGTCACTAACACAAAGCAATCTGAACTGGCTGGTAAATGGAACACAGGCAAAGAGTAGGCATTCAGCCAAACTGAAATTCAAATCTTGGAACAGGGATCGCAGGCAAAACTTACTGAGTAGGGAAACAACATTGTATATAGTGGAAGGCAAAAAGACAGTTTTCTTGAACTGGGATGAACTCAAAATAAAATTTAAAAATAAACCCTACCAACACAACATACAACAAGCATGGGAAACCTGGGTTTAAGCTTCTCCCCTTAACCAACCACAGCTGCTGTTTAATAACCAAGGCATCTTCCCCCCTGTCCCACCGACTGCTGAGAAGACTCCTTTCATCTTTGATCATAGAAATCCCATCCCAGAAATCTTCATCACTGTCTGTATTTTTTTAATTATATAACATATGAATGACACTATGTTCTTCCTCTTTCCCCACCAAGTAAACAGAGAGCTTTGCTGTTACTACACTTGTCGTGCCTTAAAAAGACTGAATTGAATAAATACAGCTAGGCCTCACTATTCTCAAAATACAGTAATATAACAGTAGCAATGGTACCACCTGTCAAGCATTCAATAGTTTTAACCCTTATTGCTCCTGTCACTAAATTTATAAACAGTTAAAAGTTCAAACAGTTTTTTTATAAAAAAAAAAGTCATTTTAAGAACAACTTTGCTTACCACAATAGCAATTTCACTATCTTTACATTCTGACACAAGGTTCTTACTATACATGTACTGTTGTATTTCTATTTTTGGTATCTTGCCTTACTTCCTGTAAGCCTCATCCAAGGGTGTACTCTGCTCCACTTCTTTCCTTGGCTTAATCTCTGATCCAATTTTCTTTTCCTACTCCATTTCTTGCCCATTTTCCAAAACTTTTCCATCAGTTTCAGAGATCACCAATTTATCTTTGCACACACATTTTATGAACCTATTTCTTCCTGTTCACAAACAACAGATCCAACTTGTCACTCATGCTTTTCTCTTCATATTTAAGTGTGAAGGGTTTTTTATTTCTCATCTGATTTTTTCATTTTTACTTTCTGCCTGTCTAATGTAGTGCTACAAAGTGATGCCACTGCAAATAATGCAACCAAAGATGCAGACTTTTGATGTTAAAAAAACCTGACATGTCTGTATATACATGATAAATCAAAGTGAAATTGTCATTTGTAGTTACTTCGCTACTTTTGAAACATACTACTTTATATTATAATCTACAATATAAAGAAATCAAGGCACATGCCACGTTTAAATACACTTCCAAGGGTTTTTTTGCTGAATTTAGTTTCTTTAATTTAAAAAATTATTTACCTTAAATCCTCCACCCACATATTAATGCCAGCTGTCCCACTTAGTGTCTCATTCTACCAGAAAGAAGTATTTATAGGGCTGCATTACTAGAAAACCTAACACCTAACTAGTCTATATGGTTAAATCCAAAACCTAGAAATTAAATCTGTTACCAATCTTGCATTTTATACCACTGTAGTTTTGGAAGTAAATAAAAGTTCTGTTAAAGCAGGTATTTCACATCTACCTCAGTATTGGTAACGTCCATGTCGAAAAAGAATTATCAAGAAAAGTGCAGAAACAATCATAGGGGGACACAAAACATTTATAATCTTTACATTTGCAATTTATATATGCAAGCAGTTGGTGTATTTCAATAAATTAATCTATTGAAAAACAGAAAAGGTAACAGACAAATATCCTCCAACATATTTTTCTATTTGTTAGTACAAATAATTCCCTCCATTGTACAAGTATTTCCAAACCAAGAAAAAGAAAACCACCTATGCAAGTTTGCATCCTCGAGACTCAATACTACAATTACTGCAACTCCCACCAAGGAACAAAATCACCCAGCTACAGAAAACCAACATAAAAACCTTATCCATTCAGCAGCACAGGTCACTGTTAACATGGAGCTCAGCTATTTTGCTCTTGCTCCGTTTCTCATAAAGATCAATTCAAGAACTCTATTCTCGTATTCAGAACCCCCAGCTACTTCCAGTAACTTCTCTAACCATACCTAAACACCTAGCTCACATTGGCATCATGAAATTATCAACTAGCTTTTAACTAAAGGAGTCAGAATTCCCACAAGCTCAGCTGAACATGAAACATTTTGTGCAGCTTCAAAAGTGAGTGCAAACCTCAGGCTCCAAATTAAATGCAAAACTAACCCTCATTTGGCTCTGCCAAGATCCTCATCTCACTCACAAGTTTTGACTTTTTTTTTTCTTTAAAAATATTTCCCCTACAGATTGGGATAGAAGGATGAAAGACTGTTATTGTTACTTCTATTTTTAAATAGTTAGGAGGTTTATAGATATTATGGTGTTCTGCACCATACAAGGAAATAAAGGGATAAAAAGGCAAGCTGGCCAGCAAGACACCCTCATGGGAAAGAGGCTGGGGAGAAGCTGAACTCCTCCCACAAGGACACATCTACCCACAAATTTAGCAGAAAGTAATTATTCCACCAGAAGCTTAACTCCTCAGTACCATCCCAAGGAACTACTCTGGTGTGTGTATTATACCTTGCAAAATATGCTCAGCAGAGAGCAGTCAGAAGTCAGGAGACATAACACCCATTTCCACTTTTGACAGTGATCTGCACGCTGAGTACGGTGATAACATTTCTGGCTCTTTCAGTTTTACACACGGGAGAACAACAAATGGGTATGCTATTTTCATAATTCTGGTCTCAACAGAACACGTTAAGGATTACTCTATGGTTTCAGAAGTACCATTTAAATCATACTGATTTTTATTGTGACTTAGGGATCTAACCAGTGCGGGAATGTTCACAAATCTAGTAGATGCTTACTAACAGTGCCAGCAAGAACATGGCAGGCAGAATGAAGTCTCTGGCCTGGGGAAGTTATGCATCTTTCCTAGAATGGTCATTCTGACATGCAAAACATCAGTCCCTCCATCCTGGTTGCATTTGCAACTCTGTAAGCAGCAAAGATGTCACTGGCTCTTCCTTCTGCAGGCCAATAAATGCTAAGCTTCCCGAAATTAAATTCAACAGTTAATATTTTAAAGTATGAATTTTAAACTATTATTTGTAGCATAAAGCCTGTAAATGTCATGTATATTAGTCAAATAATTTTCTCTATGTTTATCTGATTCTCTGTTCACAGAATTCTAATCATTATTAATGTAACTGCTCAAGAAATCCATTTTTCCTCAGTTGTACAGATACCAGAAAAGTATCCCAAGCCATTACACTCAACCAAGAATATACAGCTCATCATCCTGCTTATAGTCCTTTCTCTTCTTTCGCTTCCACCACTTCATATATTTTCACTCAGTACTTCATAAACTTTCACTCACTTTGTATGACGTGTATCTTCTTCTACCCATTTTCTTGTTCAAACCTATATTACATTGGCATTTGCCCTCTTCCTCTTCCAAGTCACAGTTCTACTGGGCAAATATTAATTCTACTTTGTCATAGCCCATTCTACCCCATTTTCTTCCCCTCACAAAAGTACTTAGTGTTTTCAAAACTCTATGCATAGTAACTGTGTTAAGATTCACACTGTCTCTCCTGTTTTACAGATGTCTAAACCAAGATGTCTTTTGTGCCGAGGACATAAAAGAAACAGACCAGGGGAAGGAACAAAAGGAGGCTCACAAACCACGTAAGTATATTTGGCTTCTACCTCCAACAAGGCCTGTGATCACATGCAAGTGGATCTTCAAAAACAAAGTTGTTCAGCTAGAAGCATTTGAAAAGGAACCTGTAACACCTTTACTACCACAATAGCACTTTTGGAGCTCTGAGTCAGTCTTTTCCAAGGCGATGGGCCAAGGGCACACAAAGTGACAACATTTCTACAAAAGCAATCAGTTTTCATCCAGTTACATGCACTGCATGGCAAAATGTGGCTTTGACAACTCTAAGGAGAGCTGTTTTTTTAAACAGCTACCCTAAATTGGAAATTAACTTTAAGGGTAAAGGTTCAATAAACAGCGGAGCTTACTCCTGCTGAAATCAAGGGGTATCACCCTCCCTCCTACCACGTGATTTCTAGACTGTCGTCTCTTCTGTCTCTTAGCCCTTGAGCTAGTTTTGAAGCCTCTCTACAAAGCAAGCTAGCCAAAAAAACAAACAAACAAAACCCCACACTGGGGAAGGAGGTGGACACACACACATACTCACACACACACAGAGCCAGTTCTAGAAAGCCATTAATCTGCTCAAGCCACATTCTGAAACAGTAACCAGGCAATTGAGTACTCGCAATTTGTTTCATGCAACAAAAGGCACTCTGAGCTAATTCACTTTATTTTGTGCTGAGAAGAGCCTAACAGCACCTGCAAAGTCAACTGCATTTCAGCTATGGGGGCATAAATCTCCAGACAAAAGAGCTAACTTTCAAAAGCACAACTGGCTAGACTCTATATAGCAAAAGAACTAATAGACTCTCTTCAACAGAAGTCAATAGCCCTGATGCTTATATGATCCACAAGCAAGGACATACTCAGACTTGGGGAAGAAAAATAAAAAAAAAAAAAAAAGCCTAAAGGGCTTTAAAGGGTATTCTGCAGTTATATGGTGCTAAGCACGTCTATGCTTCTAAAAAATTCAGTTTGATGAAGCTCTTTCACAAAGCATTGCTTATCAGAAAAAAAAAAAGAAACTAGAATATGTTAATACAGAAATGTCCAGAGAGATCACATTATGAAGTTACTGTCTGAAATTGCATTTATACTGTTGGATACACAATAATGAATACAAAACAGATTTATCTTAATTTTTTAGCCGTGATAAAAGGACACATTATATAGCAATCTCAAAAAACAGTTACATCCCATAAGTTTTGGCTGCAGGGCAATATTCAATTCATTTGTGAGAATAAACAAACATACTTCCTCCTCTATTCCTCTCCTAGCACACTTAGGATGTTATTTGTGTAACAGACAGAATAAGTAAGGTTAGAAATCTTCAGATAAACACAGGAAGGCTGTAGGAAGGGACTGACTATTGAACATAATGAAGAAAGAGAGGGTTTGTGGTTTTTTCAGATTTATAATTAAAGATGTTATTTTTACTGATATGAGTTTGGATAAAATGAGCAAAATTAAAGATTCTCAAGAAGCCTCACCCATAAAACCACAACGTGATCAAAATATGAATTCAAAATGATGAATTATAACCTATTCAAAGCAGTAATTATCAGAGAGGATTCTTAAAAGGACAGGGACATATCAAATCTCATTTCTTCCCTAGTGACCAAATAATAACCAAATTCTAAAGAAGAGTCCATTTGGTGGTCATTTTTGGTTCATGAAAATGTGCAGTAGCACAAACTAATCTGTATCTGTGACATCCTTCCCAGTACAACCCGCATTTATAATAAGTGGAACAAACTGCACATCTACTGCTATAATTAGAAGAATTCCCAGAAGTGAAGGAAGAATTATATTAATAAAGGAGTTGAAGAATATCAGTGAGAATGAACTACAGCAACATAATATATACAGTTTTTTATTTTAAAAAGATTGGGAAATAAGAATTTTATTTTTTTTTCTTAATTAGCAAAGAGGACTGAAAGGAACATACTTCACCTGAACCAGTATCAGTTTCCAAAACAAGAAATCAATCTTTCAGAAAGACAAGCAGAAAGAACTTCCAGTTGTTGGGTACAAACAAATGCATTCCTGGACTTAACTGTGATGGAAGACAACTTGTAAACTTGTTTGGGGTTTTTTTCCTCCCTTTACATGATCCCACAGGCAGCACTTGTCAAAATTCAAGTTAAAGTGCCCCAAAACCTAAAACTAAGACTCTGCAGGTTCTCAGACAGCTGTTCAGGTGCTAGTGTGATTTTTGGACCATCTTGAAAACAAATCGGTAGTTATACAGTCCAAACAACTATTTCAAAGATACTGCCAGGTAGGCTAAGATGTCTTCAGCAAAGCATTGTCTGGAAAGCACAGTCCATTTATAAACATTTTAAAAAAAACAGCAGATAGAAGTTATTTTGTCTAGTGAGCATTTTAAAGCACAAAAAATAAATACGTGTTCTTTCCAGAATTTCATACTGTCCAAACTAGCATTCAAATACTTCAATTTGTATTTATTTTCAAACAATCTAACACTTGATTAAAAAAAATATTTGCTTCTCTCCCATGTTATCACAAGCAGAAGCAAGTCATCCTTCCTCATGTGCCTAACCCACACAACAGAAATGGAAGAAACAGGTATTCACCAGAAAAGGTTCAGAAGATCTGTCTTCAGAAATATAGCCAAAGCCTACAGAAAGAGGTTGAAGTGATACAAGTAGCCATGGTTACACATTCAAGTAACAGCTTTGGGGCTTTTTCTTCCTCTTTTATAAACTAACCTGCTTCTAGCATTCCCAGTGGTTTTGAGGAATATAATTGCATACTATTACTTAAGAACTATGTGATTACTGTGCCACTGTCTTCTGCATAATTCAGCCTGTAATAAAAGTGATAAGAATAGCATTTATTATTTCTGAAATCGTTTTTGCAATGCATTCACACTGATGTGGTTGAAAACATCTGACTAAACTCAAGATACTTTAACAGAGGTTTTCTTTTCTTCTAACAGTACTGCACACCACACAAACTCCCTTCTGTGTGCAAAGATACCGCCTGAAAGCTCTTAAGCAAAACTTTCAAAGACTGAGGAAGAAATGTCCTATCATGTCTCTATAAGCAAGATGTACTCAATGCAAATAAAAGTCACAGAAGAAAAAGCATATCAAGAAGCTGCACAAACAAAAAGCGACAAGTATAGTTAAGCCTCTACAGTTACTATGGAATGTAACTGCAATAACTAGAAAAGTCAAGCAATTCAGTCCCAGCTATTAAAGGTAGCCAAGCTACATCCCTTTTGTAAGTGTATCAATTGCTATATAAAATCCAATTTCTAACTTCAGGAAAAAAATAAATGCACGAACAGATAATTTAAAGTTTAACTCTTCTGTCTTCCTAAGACCTACCTAATGCACTCAGAACTTTTCTACAAAACAAGCTTGGTAATATTTTATTTGAGAGTATCTGTAGACCATCATTTTCTCAATCCAAAAATACTGTCAGTATCTAATGTTAAAACAGTGTCAAGATGCAGACATGGTTTCAGTTTTCTGGAAGTCCCCTGCCCCTCAGATCTCTAAACTCAATCCCCTGGACTAGACTTCTCTAAGTCAATGACCGTCCTTATTTTTCAGTAAGATTGGCCTTCTTTAGCAAAAGAGTTTTAACAGTGAAAAGCTACCCCTACCCCAAACACCAAAGCTTCAGGGCTTCAGAGACATGTCAGCACATGAAATCCAAAAGTAAAAGTCACTCATTGTGAGGACATATTCCAAGTAGTACAAGAAAGTACTGTTTTTATACTATGCACATTTATGGAGAGGAAGTGAGAGAGAAAATTCCCATCAAGAGTTTGCCCCAAGAGCTTCAGAAATCTGGGCTTAAGCCAAGTGTCTCTTCTGTTTATATATTCTACTTATGTAATGTAACAAGTGAAAAGGAAGGCAGATTTTTCAGAAATATATCAACATATGACAACTCACAAGGCAAACAATTCTCATTAAACAGTTACAACACGCTGTTACAAACAAAAAATATAAAGTAACTATAGATTAACACATGGTTCTCCTAAAATGAGACAATGAAAAAAGGGCTGCTGTTGTTACAAGATTGAGACGTTGGCTGCTCTACACTGCTGTTTATACCAAGCAAAAAGAGAATGAAAATCTCATTCTACATGTAGTTCCATATTGAATGTCTTCTATGTAAACTCCGACAAAAGCACATTAATGCTTGAAGGCAAAGACTACTTTTTTCCCCGACCTCTCCTCTGAATAGAAAACTTATTAGAACAAGTAAGCATGTAACAAGCATGTACTACCTACACATACAACACATAGCTCATGCTTGTACAGAATATACTTACACAATACACAAATACTAACATGTAATCACTGCCAAAGAATTTTTTTCCAGTACATAATTTTGTTTTCCAACAGTTTGGATCAATATTAGGTCAAACCAAACAAGCTAACTTTCTGGATTTCCAAACTACTTATTTCATATCACACGTCTTCACCAGACAACAACTTTAAAAAAGAAAAGAGAGAAAACATGTTGCTTGGGGAGACGAGCTGAAAATCATTCTTCCAACTGCATACAGTTCCACTACCACATCTTATTCCTTTCATTATCACATCTGTTACTAAGTCAGTTAATGGTTAGCAGGGCAATTCATGGTAGTTTCATTCATCAAGGTTCCTTCATATTTCTCTTTTACTGATATGATGATACAGGTGTTCATACGGACTGCTGTGAAATCCATTCAGCAACAGCACACAAGTGACAGAGCTAAATAACAGTTACATATGACATCTACCACAGGTCTGAGACATTATTCTGCTCCTTATAGCTGGGATAGATACAAGTACACAGTCAGCACATATATTTCCACATACAGGAAGGCATAAATACCCTCATGTGCAGGAGTAGTTGAGAATGTAGGTTCGTGTTATCACATGTTCGCATACAGGTATAGCACCTGCTGTTTTGTGGGACAAAAACAAGTGAATACTTGTCTGCTCTTTTGCTGTTACAACACAACTATCTTCAGCAGGCAAATGGGGACATAAAAAGGCATGCACAAGGCGGTACACTAAAGATCTTAGGAATACACTAATATACTCTTCTAGTGTATGTTTGTACTGTTCTACTTAGTGACACTGTGTAAAGAATGGATTAGGTTCCAACCCCCAGCACAAATAAGGGCAGGGAAATAGATATGACCTTTTGTGGGGTGTCTGTCACCCCCTCAGGTGAGAAACAAGTGTATCTTTTTTCATGTTGGAAGGAGGGTGTGAGGGCAAGATAAACACAGACTGGACAGACACCCCCCCTCACCACTCCCGCCTGCAGAGCTGTTAGGCCTGTCCCCTCTGCAGATTTATGTAATGATGATGTCCCCCGCTGTAGAACATGTACAGTGCCTGTGAAGACAGGGATTTCTCTCCACGTTTGCCTTGGAAGACTGCATTGCATACAGAGCGGGAACTATGGCTACGTGACTGTAAGGATACAAGGGTGGATGTTAACCCCAGTGTTGAACAAGTGGCATTTGTGAAAGGTAGCATGCTCCCTGGGGTAGCTGCAGAGCAAAAGTGTTCCTATGGACATGTCTCCACCTGTGGCATGCAAACAGGTGACATGTTCAGACGCACATGGGCGTCTTAATGTGGTTACATACAGACTCGCATCCCCTCCATGCCAGGTGGGTCCACCTACAAGCAGTGGGATGGAAGGAGCAAGCATCCACCCTGGCACGCGTATGCATTCCTCCCACAACCGATTCAAAGGTGGGCTGGCTGCCACCTCAAACCTCAGCGGTCAGGGAAGGGTGGCACAGAGATGCACATTCCCCAGAGGGAGAAGACAGGTGCGAGCAAGAATTCCCCCCCACACACACATACACAATCCCCCAGTGTGCCACGGGAGAGCCAGCTCTGTCTCACCAAATGCGGGGGGGGGGGGGGGC
>VFFE01005887.1:7707-22497 GCA_008921705.1 Burhinus oedicnemus | reverse complement strand
ACAAAAAAAAAAAAAAAAAAAAAAAAAGACAAAAAGAAGGAAAAGGAGAAAATGCAGGAAAACTATTTATTTTTTTAATACCGTCTATGTGATCTTTCCTTATGAAGGCACTCAGACTGTGTGACTTCCAGGTGATAAAGAAGAGGGAAATGCTGCACCAGACAAACCCCCCGTCCTCTTGCTGCCTGCTAGTGCAAACTGCAATGTGCTCAGTGTGGCAAAGCCCCCTGTGACAAGGCAGCCATCTCTTTTGGCTTTGGCATCTGTTCCTGCACAGAGCCCACGGACCCAGTGCCCGTGACAAAGCCGTGCACGTGGGTGGCGTGTGCTGCATCGGAGGGAAAGACCCTGGTACTGCCCGGGCAGCCCAGCCAGCTCAGGCAACCTGGATGCTGAACGCAATCACACTGGCATTGTTTTACAGGGGCTCCACTAAAATCCGTGAACCTGTCACTAAAAACGCCTCTTGCAAAGCACCTGACAAGCAGCGTCCAAACACAGCACAACCTTTCAGCCCATCCAGAAACCACGGCCCCAGTTTTGTGCTGATGTAAACCAGCACAGTTGGTGGAGGTATGCTGATTTGCACCAGCTGAGGAACTGTTCCTATATTTTCACCTGGTTCATGAAGATTTATATACTAATTCCCTGCAAAGCATTATAATGAAAAAAAGAATCTTCTAGCTGGGTCCGCAAGTCCTATTTCATAAGTAAGTTATCTCAGCCTTGCTGGGTCAGATCTTACTGAGAGGACGATACATCCAGGGCTGTCATGTAAATCATTTCCTTTTGAATACTTATGTCTAATCAACTTCAGACCTTGTTTTGGACACATTGTACGTTTCATAAGCTGAAGAACTCTCTCTGATGAAATCCTTGCCTCCTGACCCCAAAATACATCTGAACAAAATTGTCCCATCAGGAGTTCAGATAATTGCTTGGCCTTTCCTGTCAGTCATAAACCAGACCGATCCAACTTTTTTGGACACTTCCCCACACTTTAATGTGCTTTTCAAACACATTCCGAACAGCATAACAGAATAGGAATGGTTGCTTTTATAAATGTGTGGTACTTTATATGCTTAAGCAAAGA
Organism: Burhinus oedicnemus; assembly: GCA_008921705.1. Taxonomy (NCBI): domain Eukaryota; kingdom Metazoa; phylum Chordata; class Aves; order Charadriiformes; family Burhinidae; genus Burhinus; species Burhinus oedicnemus. Next base: position 21,404 of record VFFE01005887.1, on the reverse strand, counting down.
AATCAGAGACTCTCCTTGCTGGTGCCATATGTATTATTGTGTGATAAAAATTTACCAGCATGTAGTTCTGCAATTATTGTTCTTACAGCGCCATTAGTCTTAAATCTTATTTATGGACCGTGGATTTTTTCTTTCACTGGAACTCCCAGGCTCTCCCTTTTCTTGCACCAAAGCTTATGAAGCATCCAGTAGTCCCGGCACAATTTGAAGACTCGATCTTTCTCATGGCCAGAGTGAGTATGTTTAGGAGCGATGCCATGCTGCTCCCACCCAAAAACTCCTTCAGGGTCCACAGCCGCGCAGCTCCTCGGATCTAACAGAGATGGCCAGTGGCTGACGCAGCAGGACACCAGCACAGAGCAAGGTTCGTGCTCACCACCTGGCCACAGAAGGATCCACCATGCGGGGATGCAGCTTACAACAGGGAGAAGCCACAGTCCTCTTTGGGGGCTGAGCTGGGACACTGCCCAAGCGCTGCTGGGGGCAGCAGGGCAAGATGTCTGCATGGAAGGCATGGTGCGGACTCAGCAAAAGCTGGTGGATAGTTTTCTATTGACTGCTGAGGGGGCCATGATTTTCTCTCCCCAGCCCTCCTCGAGAGCCTGACGGTGTGCACAGGAGAGCTCGGGGAGGTGAGGAAGATTTGCTGGAGGAAGCCCAGCACGTTTCTGCCCATCAATGGCAAGCCGCCCCATGCACTTGGATGGTGCTAAATCCTGAACAATGAGAAGCATTACAAATATTCAGACATCACAGACAAAGGTTTACCGAGATCACAGTCTCGAGTTGAAAGCCTGGGAATTCCTCAAGGAGAAGGTGTGGTCTGGGGCAGTGTGTGTGAGCTGAGAGCTTTCCAAGTGCCTCTGCAGCTCTCAGTATCTGATGAGAAGATTAAGTTCATGGGCAAAACACATTGTGAAAATGGAAAGCAGGCTGCTGCATTTATCAGTAAGTTGAAAGGACAAAATGTACATGAATGTTAGAAAAGAAAAAATCTTTAAAAGGCCATTCTACATCAAGAAGAAATCTTTCCAAGGTGTGGAAAACAGGGACCTGCAGGGCTGGGGTACCACGGAGGAACTTCACTTCTGCACCTGGGTCCTGGCCATGTGAGTGGAGGTGGAGAGACAAATGTGTCACCTCACAGACCACTAGGATGCTAAGCCTATATATCTTATTGGTCCTGTGGCCAGGACAGGCTCCATTAGACATCTCAGCGCCTGTTTGAGGTGTCAGGCTCTCGGCAGTTTGCTGGAAGTCATTGCTACCTGGCAGGGGGGACAAAACTGAATATAATGTGGCTCTGTCTGCCACAATTTAGAGTTTAACACTTTACACCATCAACAAAGAGTAATCTGGAAACACGAGTGGTGTTTCTGACACTGGTAAGTGGCACACAGGGCAGGGTTTTGGCTCCGGCATAGCCTCTTGAGAGTATGTGCTCATGGGTTTCAGGTCTGTTACAGAATCACTCCCGAAGCTCACATGGACTTTATCATTTTACAGTGTACCTTTGTAAGCCTGTAGTCTCAGGCAGAGATCTCATAGGGTTTATAAGCTGTCCTTTGAGGACATGCAAAAAAGCATGAAACGTCAGGAAGTTTGTATTCTCTGCAAGAGCACCTGCAGCAAAGGCCCCAGCAGTCCCCTGGGTAGCTGTTGCACCCATCAGGTTGACAACGTCCGTGCACCAGCACATACTGAGATGCTTCCCCCCAAACTTTTCACAATTTCAGGACTTACACTAACTGTAGGAAAATAACTTTCATTATTTCGTAATCCTGCATTTCTCCTCTTCGTTGCTGCGAGAAAGGCCCTGAGCTCATCACTCTCCTGCGCTGTGAATGGCTTGGGTGATTTCCAGGTTGGATGCCCACTGTTTCAACCTTTATCTTCTCGTTTCCTCCCCTCAGATGCTCTTTGTAGCTGCTTCATGTCTCTGCTCTCATCCTTGTTTGATCCTTGCAGTGCGCGAGGCAAGCATCATATGGAAAAATCAGTCTGCGGGCTGCTGCTCTGAGCACAGAAAGAGCATATAGCACAAATGAACACAGAAATGAGGTCAGGGCACTTTAGCGGTACAGCCCCGTATGCAGCCCCACTCCAGGCAGCATAAACAAAATCAAGCGGACTGTCCCCAAAAAGACCTGTGCGACTGTCACAGAGGCACTCAGGAGAGGCTCAGAATGGCGTGGGCGGTGTGTGCCTGTATGTGAGAAGTGGACTGACAGTAGGGAAAACACACCGCAGGGCGGTGGCGCCGGCGGCTGCCCCGGGGTCCCCCCCGCCGCCCCGGGGCCGGATCCGGCGGCAGCGCGGCGGCGGCGGCGCGGCTGGCTCTGGCCGCCAGGTGGCGCTGTCGGCCAGGGTACGGCCCGGCCTCCCCCCCCCACCCGGCAGCCCCGGGAGCGGGGAGGGAACGACGGACGGACAGGCGGACGGACGGACGGATGGATGGAGGGACGCTGCTCCGGGAGCGGGGAGGAAGGAAAGACGGAGGAACCCCCCCACGCTGCCTCGGGCGGGTTTATTCACAGGCTGCCCAGGTTTTCGCTTGGGTTCTGTGAGTTCGTTCTGAGTGACGCACGGCAAAGCTCAGTGATGTTCCCGAGGACCCTCTGAGGTAGCAGTGTCGTCTGGAATAGCAGAAAAAGCCTTCTCACTGCCTAGTGCCTCGAAAATACGTCATGTAGTTCAACTGCTGTGGTTTGGTCCCACTATGAACTGGTCTCCTACAGACAAGCACGTCTCTCGGCTCTTCACTCCGATCATTTCATTGTGAGCTGGTGGCTCTGAGCTGCCACCTCTGCCCTAGACACTTGCAGCAGCTTCGCAATGTCGTTCGGCAACAGCTCACTTTTAGTTCAGAGACACCTGGTATTGAAGCAAGGACACAATTCAGAAGTCCATCACAGTTCAGATTTGTTTCCCCAAATTCAGAGACCAGATCCCCGTCCTGGCCCTCAGCAGTCACCGAGTCCAGCCAGCATTTTGTCACCCACCAGTCATTTTCTCCGCGGCTCGCTGCTATGGGCACTGCCAGGTGTCCCTGTGATGTGCTCTGCTCCCTTCCCAGGCACCTGGGCAAAGGGCAGCCCATGACATTTTCCAATCACCATCTGCTGATGTTTATTTTGGCCCTCCTACAGGTGTTTCCAAATGACTTTTGTGGGAGAAACATGCAAAACAAGATTTCGGGCAACCCGCCAAAGCAATTGGGAGACTGAAGGTGAAAACTGCCTGGGCTGACATCTGCTCTTTTTGCAGGTTACCCTGACGGGTGCCTTAGCAGAGCACTGGTGTTCCATCCTGCCTTCCTCTGAGCCCTGGTACGAGTGCGCAGCGCTGAGTCCCTCAGGAGAGGCAAGGGACGTCTGCAGTTCTCAAAACTGGGGCTTAAAAGTTTATCCAGAACCCAACCTCAGCTCCGGAAACCTGTGACTTCGGAGACAAGTGGGGTCTGGACAGGCTGAAAATGCAGTGAGTGCAGCAGGTTTTCTTCAGATGTGTGGATGTTGTTGTAGGCTTCATGAGGCATTGGCAAATGAAAAATGAAGTTATTTTAATAAACAAACATTCACATGTAACACTGGAAGGTGAAGTCAGAAGTTTGGAGTTGGTTTGCACTTCAACAGACGTGGAAATAACAACAAACTGGGGAAACACACTTGTTTGTAAGGCTGACTGAGCAAAGCCATACGAGTCAGACTGAGAGCCATCAAACTTAGTAATGCTGAATAATATCCCGTTACTGTCTGAATGAGTAAGGCAGTCCTCGATGGAGCTATCAAGGAACATGATTCCAGTAAGTTGTATACAATTCTGGCCTTGTTTTCTAAACATATGCATTAATTTTTTTGGTAAGAAGCCCATTTCATTATTTTTGGCCAATGCTCTCCTTTTCTATAGCTCTGATAAAGCTCAGTCAGTGAAATATATCTTCAGCTACCTCAAAGCAAGTGTTGACATCACCAAGAAGGAAGCGGTGCTAGAGCAAAAGAGATGTATATAAGGGAAAGCCTGGGCTGTGATTTCATATGACTAAATAGAAGATGACCTACCGGACAGTGAAGTGTTTTTATTGACTTGCCCTGGAACTTAGTCCTTTTGCTGAAGAAATACTGTGGGATTTCAGACAGAAATGACACTCGACGAATTTTGAAGTAAAAATTGATGTCAATTAATTATTTGGTAGGATTTAAAGATTGTATTCACTCTAGGGAAGTCTCCCTACAACGTGCATTTCTCTGCTTTCCATTCCTTGTCACGCTGCTGTTGAGGATATTGAACACCTCCTGCTGTGGAATCCTTGCCCCGGGAAGGGGATGGCATCGGCGCAGCACAGGTAGTGCTGACATTTATAGAGAAGTAAAGACAGCTTCTGAAATTAAGCAAAGAAAGATGAGATGGATAAAGACCTTGCTCAAGTAAAATGAAGCTTTTCCTTTTTTTTTTTTCTCCCCTCCCTCTTTCTTTCTGAAGCTTAACAGAAAAAAAGGAAAATGGAAAATCCCCATTGATTGCATCCAGCTGTTAAAATTTTATGATACCGAGATCCCCAGTTGTCATGACCACTTCATGTAGTTTAATATGCAGTCGTATTCTTTTCAGTTTCATTTTCTTCCCCAACTTTAGTTAATAAAACACCTTTCAGACAGCCTGTTCTTAGCAGTTATAGAGTGCCCGGTCTTCTTTTATAAAGAAGAGAAACATGTGCAGCCTTAAGAACTAATTCATACACCCACACCCGGGCCATTACCTATGGGATACCTTGGCATGTGAGGAAGTTAAACTGCAACCGTAATTCCCATTAATGTCAGCGAGAGCAACATTTACACATTTCCCCGTGCGGAGGAGATACGGGCTGAACGGAAGCAGCTCTTTTCTGATCACCATAGATCAGCCCTGCCATAAAAAGGTCGACCCTCCACCCCAGCCAAGACTCCCCTTGCCTGCAGATGGCTTTGGGCTCGGGCCCAGAAAGAGCATATCTCTCCGGACTTTGGAAATTCAGAGGCAAACCGTCACCTCCCCAAGTATTGCACATTGATGCTCTGTTTCATCCACAGCAAGCATGGGGGTTGTTATCTGCACTGTTTGCATGGTTTCAGCTTGGCTTTCTTAAATGGTTTTTTTTCTGCTCAATTGGCATAGATAAAACACCCAGGATAAAAGCAATGCTCAAATTTTCTGCTTTTAAATGCACTGATGTTTTTAGTCTACCGTCACTCCCCATTCCCTCCTGCCTCGCTGGCGTTTGGCCACACCAGCAGCCCTGCACGTGTGGTGGTAGGAGGGGCAGGAGCGGGATTCCCTGTGCCAGGGCAGCGTTGGCATCGGCAGGGAGGAGCGACACTCCGACATCCACTTCTGCTTTACAGCTCTTTGTTCACTACAGCATGCTGGTGCTTTGCTGGCTGGCTACCACGCTTCCTATATACAGGGGGGGAAAAAAATACATTAAGAAAGAATAAAGGCTGAGCATAAATATTAGTCAGTAGCTCAAGGATCGGACCGGCTGATTTAATTAATCCCAGAAAAAGCATTTCAAATAAGGGAATCCAGAATTATGATTAAGCTGCAAAAGAATCAAACTATGCTATAGGCGAGATGTTTTTGCTGTGCTGTGGCTGGTGAACACTTCTTTTTCAGCCTTGGCATTCTTTTGTATTAGTCTTTTGCCTTTGTGGTGTTGAAAATCATTTGGGGAATCGATTTAATGATGCAGTTTTATGTAAAAGGTAACCACATTACTGCACTAAATGTAAGGCAGTCAGAGGAGCTGAAAATAAACCAGTTTGGTTTCCTAAGAGGTAGCGCTGATAAACATTTGGGTCAGCCAATGCATTTTGTGGACAATGTTTAAGGAAACATTAGCTACTAACATGCTTAGCTTGAGGAAGCTTTATCCTCCCTGTGCCAGTATTTATAGTCATAGTTTAATAGGAAGCTTCTAACGATAACATCTTACTGCTTGTTTAATCATCTTTTACTCAGCAAAATAACTGAGTTAATTTGGGACTGAGAAAGGATGTGGACATCAATTCAGCCTGGGGCTGTGTGCCGTAGCACTCCCTCCTTGGAGAAAGTTTAACTGTTTTCCTGGGGAAAGTCAGTGGCTTCCCCTTGCTGTGCCCATTTCTCACACTGTACCAGGGATAGGAAAAGTGGATTTTTATGGAGATTTTAAAAAGCAGAAATGGAAATGCAAAAGGAAAGGAGCACTTGCAGCATGTAGGGATGTTTTCTGAGATGGAGGTGAATTTGCACTGAGGGTGCCCCTCTGTTTACTGATCTCAGCAACAGGGAAGACCCTGCCAACAGCTAACCTTTTGGTATAAAACCGCTGCCAGCCTGTCTTTTCCTCTCCTTCCTTGATCTGCTCCTCTTCCCCTCTGCAGTTCACTCCCTCCTCAGTAAACCCAACAAAAAACAGAATAGGGGGAAAAAAGTGGAATTAACATGATGGCTGTCACCATCACACAGTTCAGTCTGTGCCTCCCCTTCCCCTGTGATTGTCTTTGGGCATAACCTCCACAGAGCAGGACACATCCCCAGCCTGGGGACTGCTGCAGCACGGCTCCTTGCGACACCAAAGCACTAACAAGGGTCAACCTGTACTTCCCAGGAGTGGGTTTCTTTTGCCAGTTGCCCCCCCCTGGTTTGGGTCTATATGTGGCAAGACCCCTACGCTGCTCCTAAAGGGGTTTCTTTTGGGGAAACGGCTGCAGGGCACCACAGAGGCCCTTGCCCAGGATGGCAATAAACAACAGCCAGCAGGCTTGCAGTACTGGCGAACTGCTGTGAACTGAAGAAACATAAGGAAAAATCAAATTTTCCCTACCAAGAAAAAAATTAAATAGCAGTGGTATGGTGGAAAGCGGCCCCTGTCCTGAAGAATTTGGAGCTAAAACAAAGAATAAGGTAGAAACAGCAGCAAGGAGAGATGGAGTGAAACTCCTGAGGTAGTGTGGGTACAGATGAGATTGGTACCCACATCTTCAGGGTCTCAGGTAAGCTGCTCACCTGCATCCCAACACTGGTAGCAGGATGGTAACTGAGATTTCTTGTAGTCATCTCAGGGCCTGCAAGAAAACCCAGTTGCCGTGCTCAAAGGGCCCATGCAGTGCTGAAGTGATGAGAGGGAAGTGAAGGAAATGAGAGGAGCGAGTAAAGAACTGTAAAATAAAGGGGTGCAACTAAATTCCTTTGTGCTGTTAGGCCAAAGTGTGGTGATGCGGTGCTTTGTACAGACCCCTTCATTTTTTAAAAAACGGAATTTGTTGTATGTGCCTGCCCCTCTCTAGACAGAACTTGTGGTTGTGATCATGGCAGAACATCGTTTCATAGCACCAGCCTGAGCAAAGCCAAAGCTGGAAGCCTGAATTGAGGTATTCACCCCCCAAAAAACCCAAAACCCACAGGTAAATCTAACTTACCAAAACTTTAAGTATCCCTATGTAGAATGTAAAAATGCAAGAAATGTCTGGAAATCATTCCATATTTTTTCTAAGATCAGAAGTTACTATTCATATATGAGCTCCTGCACTCACTGCACTGAGGCAAAGAGCAGCCCTGGAAGTATGGCCACTAAGTATTAAAGACAACAAATAGTATAATTCAGTTCACAAATGGAGGGCTGGATCCTGCTGGGGCTGAGGTCCTTTTGTGTCCTACGAAATTAGGAATTGTGGATAGTCGGCACCGAAGAAGAAATGCCGAGTATCCTCCGGGGCTGGGTTTGCAGCCTAGTGGAAAGTCAGATTAAAAAGAAAACAATAAATTAAAGTTCCACCCAACTCCTCAGAAGAGACAAAGCTGCATTGAAGCAACAGCCTTTCGCTTTTAGCCCCCCAAGAGCTGAAATGAGCAGGCGCCGAGGCAGCAAGCGGTTCCCATCCTGCCACCGGCAGGAGTATGTACGTTATTTAGAAATGACAGAAATTGTCTGAGTTAGCAGCATAGCTGAACAAATTAGAAATGATAGTAAAACTGGGGGTTCAGTTTATATAGCTGCAGCTCCGAGGCAGAAATACAGATTATGACAGGTTAACGGGGACTGTGACATTCCCTATACATGTAAATAAACACTAAATTTGAGAACCTCTGTTTTCCCCAAGCACTAGTAAATAAAAGTATAACAGAGACCTCATGTAAAGTAACCATATGCTTATAATTATACAAACATTGTAGATCCCCTGTGTGAAATTTCACATCTTTATTGCTTCTATTTTAATGTTTACAAAGTTAGCAGTAATTTTTTAAACCCAAATCTATTCTAAACAGGAAAGACAATTTCCTACATCATTTTAATTTTCTACGCCAGAGCGAACGAAAGCAGAACTGCTTTCGCAAACCTCTTCCCTCTCTCGTGCTCTATATGCTGCAGTTTGTTTCCCTGACGTCAGGATGTGTTTTGACGGAGCAAGAATGCAGGGGTGGCTTCACTCTTCGTGCCCATATATTAAGTTTTTAACTATGACTGAGAGACAATATGGTTCTAATCTAAGACAGTGACAAAAATGCAGAGAGCTTGCAGAGAAGCAACGTTGCCACTGGTTCGTGGCAAAATAAAATGCTGTAAAAAGCAACAGTGGCGCTCAGGGTTAGTCCTGCTACTTCTCCTGACTTGTGAAAAGACTAACCGCCAAAAGTAGGAGCAAAAGGAAGAGAAATGGGAAAGCCCGTCCCCACGCTGTGGGGCTGCACAAGCCTTTGCCGAGCCAGAACGTGGGGGACTTTCCTGGATGAGCCCCGTGGGTCGTGGGGTTCTGGGAGAGGCACAGATATCTTGCAGGATGCTTGGAAAGTGAAATAGAACTTTCCCTGGAGGACCCCAATATGGGAGCCAGTTCAGACTCTCCGAGAGAGCCGAGAGCAGGGCAGCCCGGGAGGGAGGGAGGCAGGGAGGCAGGGAGAGGAGCTGGTGCATTACCCACAAGGGAAAGTCCATCTGGGGAAGGGAAAGCAACTTCTGGATCAAAATCTACCTTCTGAAAACAAATATTCCTGCTAGTATGGAGGACCAAAAAACAATATTTTTGGGAGCACTGCAGCAAGGAGGCAAGGGTGCAGCTTGTTGAAGCTAAAAGCAATGGGAGTTTAATGCCTCAGATTCAGAAAGACAAGTCCCATTTTCAAAGTTGAGGCTTGTGGAGGCTGGTGTTTCGCTGAAAACCAGCACATATGGACTACACGGGCATTTCAAAAAATGTTGTGCTGACTGCTCTGCCTGTAGGAATCCCTACCCCCCCGATAACGTGGTGTGACCACGGCCTTTTCGGAGCTTTTTGTGGTGAAGGGGAAAGAAGCCCATAGTTTGAGTGAGTACATTTTCTAGTCATCCTGACAGAGAATTATTTTGGTTCACAGAAATAAAAACCCTACAATGGATCGTTCATGTTAAAATAAACCATAACCTAGCTGTAAAAAAATAAAAGAGATTAAGAGGGACTGCCTACAAACTGATCAGCTCTGTCCTAACGATGCAGTAAGTCTTCCAAAACGCTACAAACCAGAGGTCAAACTAGGGTTGCTTAGGCCTTGGCTTGACGACTTGTGCAGGGATGAATTTTAACCTCTGACACTAGTCCTCAACATTGCTGCTCATTTTATGGCTCTAACAAGAGAAATTTCCATAAAACTTCCAGGGGAAAAAAAAAATTACATTTGATTTTCACTTTCTCCTGGCTTTCAAATTTTGCTTTTGGTGATTTTTTTTTCCCCCCCCAGAATAGAAAATTCACAGAAAGAAATAAATTTGAAAGATGTGAAATCTGTGTGTTCCAGTGCAAGGAAATTAATAAAATTGTTTCTAAAACTGCAGTTTAGAAAGCTTCCCCAAATTGTTTTAGTTTGGAGAGATGTATTTGGAATAAAAAAAATTGTTACAAAATATTTATAATGTAATTATAAACTGAAATCCAGCCAACTTTAATTGTTGAGAAAACCGGAAAGGAAATCATGTTTAAAAATGCTATTCTTCTTTTCTGGTGGCTGCTATTATTTTACTCTCCTTATTGTTGTTGCTGCTGTTATTACGCCCTTTGCCAAGTTCCGATGCCGAGATCCCGAACATTTCACAGGCGTGCTGCCCCACGAGGTGCCCGCTCCTGCCTGCGGTTCCCAGGTCTGGTTCCACGTGGTTTTCTCAATGCCAATCAAAACCAAAACTTCTTAAGATGGTTTGATATGTTCAGGTCCCTGACAGTGATCTGGCTGCGTAGCTGCATAAGGCACCACAATTGCTACATCTTCTCGGTTTCCTACGCTCTGTCATTCCCTTAAGTGACTGTCCTGGCAATGAGCTGTATTGAACAATTGCATTGTCTTCTGAAATGGCAAGGAGACACCCTGGGCAACGGGGCCTAACGCTACAAGAAACAGGCAGGACAGCAGCACTACCTACTTTATGGCTGTTACTACTACCTGTGTAGGCTATCCTCTGGTGAGCATCACTGTTTCGAGGTGACAAAAACAGGGTGTGAGCTTCCTCCAGCCTCTGCGCTGCCTGAAAGGTCCCCGGAGCCAGGGAATGGCCCCTGTTGGCTGCAGAGGGCTCCAAGTCAGGCCACCCATAAAGAAGAGAGGGTGGAAAGCAGCCGTCCGAGTCAATTTTAAAGAATGCATTAAAACATGGTAGCAGGTAGAAATTAAATCGGGCTGATGGAAGTTGCTCTCGAGACCACTCGACCCTTGCAGCTTTGCATTAGTACGAAACCACCTTCCCTTGGGAGAGGAGGAGGCCAAGGGAGGAAAAAGCTGAGAACAAAGAGGGAAGAGGAGAGACAGACAGAGAGACAAAGGCAGGAAGGGAACAGACACTCCGGGAGCAGCGAGGGGACCCTGGAAACCAGCGGGGTGGGAGTGGGAAAGGGCAGCCATGCAGCAGCAGCACTGGGGACCGCAAGGAGGGGATGTGGGAAGTGGAAACAATATCAGAAAAGGAAAATAGGACAATGAAATGCAGCAGGATAGAAAAGAAAGAGCCTGGGGGACTAGGGTTGGGCAGAAGTTGACGGAGAAGAAACTGGAGCTGGGCAGCTGATTGGAGATAGCAGGCAGGACCGTGGAATAAGTGAAGAGGGCACAAAAGGGGAAGAAAGAAACAAAAAAGTGATGATAAGGCTCCGGAAGGAACTGGGTCATGGCAAACAAAAAAATAGCCAAAATGCGAAGTACAGAGCAGAAAGGATGGAAGCGGCAAAGGGGACCAGAAGTAACAAAAGCGAGGCATCAGAAAAGCGAAGCCAAAGGGACAGAAGGAGGGGGGAAGGTCCCAAAGCAGAAAGCAGCTGATGAAAAAAAAGGCAAATGGTCAGGAGGGCAGCTGTGAAGCCAGGAGTTAGGCAGGAGGAGTGAACACATATAAATATGTGAGCACAATAAATAAAAGGAGAAGAAAAAAATGGGACAGAGCAATGTGGGAATTGGTTTTGCAGAACACTTGCCTCATCTCTGCACTGTCACTGATACTCTTTTGTAGCCCTGTTTCTTCACAGTTCATCTACCAGCACCTCACAGTATATCTATCCTGCTAAAAAGAAGCCAAGGCAATGATGGGCCCCATTCTCTAATCCAAGCTATGCGTTGTGTCCTACATCCACACGGTCACATCCAAATGGCTGTCTGGGGACAACCCCTGGCACAAGCCCTAACCTGTAACAGGCCTGGGCACTGGCTGGGAAAGTGCTAGCTGGCGTGGGCAAAAACCACACCAGGGAGCTCGCTAAGCCATGTGTGGAGGGTTGCAGGGCAATGCATGAGCCCCTGCCTTGGAGTTATCTTCTTCCCTGGTGGAGATGCATCCCGGGTCACTTGGAACCTGAGCCACTCTTTTGATCTGCATGTCCCCTTCATGGTCCTCATCTCCCCTGGCATCTCTCCCCAAGAGCTGGGGAGCATGGTGGGACTGAGCTTGCCACAGGCAAACTGTGACCTACCAGGATAGATTCCTGCCCCATATGCCCTGGCAGGGTCTGCCTCATCCCACTGATGCATGCGTTGTACTGGAAGCGATGTCAAAAGCCCTGGCATGACTTGCCTTCTCTTGGTGGGAAATGAGAAAGGGGAAGAAAAAGACAAGAAAGGCCAGTGTACAACTGCATGGCCCGTGAAGAACCGCCACTGATGAAGAAAGATGGTCAGAGATGTCAGATTCAAGCTGGGGTGAAAGCCAGATTCCCTTTATTTGCTATGGACTGAGCTTTCATTGCTAAACACGCACAGCCCTCAGGCTGCAGCATCTCTTGCTGGAATGAGAGGAAAATCCACCAGTGGCAGAGCTGGGACAGATAGGAGAAGTAGAAAGAAGTGGAGAATGGGGACAGCGGGAGAAGATCAGGAGAGGAGAACTGGGAAGCTCAACACAGGGCAAAGGAAAGCAATATGGGGAAGCGGACAAGGGTGGCTTGTGGCTGCCAGCAGCAGCAGTGCCATGGTTCAGGCAGGAAGATGAGAAGGAGGTCAGGAAGAAGCAAGGAAGGAACAGGACAGGTAGGGTAATGCAAGCTTGTGGCCAGGCTTTGTCCATGGCTGTGAACCCTAGGTAGGTGGCTGGGTGAAACCATTTGGAGAGCTGACACAGGTCTTATACTGGGGGATGCACCTCTGAAAAGCCAAATGAAAAGGGCTGGATAAATCCTCTTGCAGAAGACAGCTCCAGAACAAGGAGGATCTGTGCCCCACTTAGGGGAGGCTTTCCTGCCTGCCCCAGGCCACCCCACTCATGTTGCTGGTGCTGCCTGCCTATCGCTGCATTTTCCCAGAGCCCAGCCTGGCACCGTGCTCCTCTCAGGCTCGTTCCTTCTTGGTGGCTGGGCAGATTTTGAGGGAAGAAGAACGGTCTCTGGCTGTTTGCCCCTATGCTTTCACTTCCCTCTCTGATGAGTGGCAGGGCCTGTCCCAAGGGTGCCTGCTAGCTGGACCCTGGCACATCCCATGGTGAGTCCCCCACTTTCTGCCAAATTCTCCTTCTTGAGAGTCCCCTGCTTTGTGCCAAGCTCTCGGCAGACATATAGCAATGGGAACGGAGAGCCTTAAGGAAGATCATTAGCATCACTGGAGTCTGCCCACACCCCAAATCACAGCACCAGCAGCACCTAAAAGCACCAAAGCATTGGCCGGTTGATGAGAAGCGGTACCCGAAGGGTGGCAGTGAGACGCGCAGCATCTCTCCCCGGCCCTCGTGTCCACTTCCCGCGTGGAGTCCACAGCGAGGAGGGAGCGAAGGGACCCCCGAGCACGCGACCGCGGGGTGTCCCGCCCCGCCGCGGACCGCCCCGCGGGGGCGGGCTGGGTGCCCCCACGGGGCGGTCCGCGGCGGGGCGGTACCCACGGGGCGGGGCGGGCTGCTGCGGGCCGAGCCCGCCCGGGTGCAGTCCCCGCTCCGCGCCACGCCGCCGCGCAGTCCCCGCGCCGCTCCGTGGGCCGCCGGAGCCGCACGTCGGGCCGCCCTCCTCTTCCTCCCCACCGCCGCCGCCTCTCGCTATGAATGCACGCCGGGCCCTGCTCTCCGCCGCCTTGTTCGCCAGCCTCCTCTGGGATTTACCTTGCTGCCTCCCGGCTTCCCTCCCCGCCGCCTCGGAGCTCGCCGCCTCCTCCAAGGGCGGACGGGGCCGCAGGGTGCCGCGGTCTCCACGGGAGAACCGCCCGCGGCAAGGGGGACACGCCGTGGGCCGGGCGCTCCCACGGGCGGA
>VFFE01005886.1:219971-256578 GCA_008921705.1 Burhinus oedicnemus | reverse complement strand
GATTTCTTTTTTTTTCTTTTTTTTTTTTTTTTTTTTTTAACCTCATAATCAGTTTAAAGATGTGTAAGAGTGGCTCTTTCACCGTTTGTGCTTTGGAACTGGGGAAAGTGTAATACTTCCCCCTACACTTGCTGAAATTCACCAAGTTCTTCCAAAACAAGAAATTTACCTCCTGACCAAGGTGCATAATGGAAAATTTAAGAAGAGTAAATATTTCTGAGCATGTGTGGAGGCTTGGTTTTCGTTTTGTGGTGTGTTTTGTTTTTTGGTTGGTTTTTTTTTCCTTTTTTAAGTTGCAGAGGGTGGCTGCCCTTTCCCCCTGACTCCTTGCAGTGCTGCCGTGGGATGCACCCCTTCGAGGAGGTGCAGGCTGAGGTGAGTCTTCTCGGTTTTCCCCACTCCCAACTCGGGGGCTGTGACGGAAACCCCCGGGGAGGATAGCCTGCGTAATACCGGCTGTGTGCACACTGGGATAGGTGAGCCTGGGAGCAGCGGGGAGGCATGGCAGGGCTATGGCAGGTACCGCCTGTGCACTTGCATGCACGTATGCAGATGTGCACACGTACAGAGCCACGCAGACGAGTGCTCATCCCTGCACTGCACCCGTAGGCATGTAGGAAGAAAGAAATACGCATTTATAGGCTTTATCTGCTCTCTTATCCACATATGTCCTCAGAAATACTAATGGTTGAGTGTAAGCTGTTGGGAAACGAGTGCGCAAGTCCATCCATTTGCTGGTAGACTCATTTCCCCCGCATCCTTCCACCCCTGCATTTTAGAGAAGAAAGGGATTTATTAAAAGACAGTGCTGTGGAAAAAAACTTCCATAGAGAAACATGCTAGGTAATCTGCAAAAGGCTTGAGTAATGGATCTTTTTGTGGGCTAACAGAATAAAACCAGTCCACAGAAGTATTATTGTTGGGAACATGAGCTGAAAAGGGAATGATTCATGTGAAATATGGGATGTGCCTGTATCTCATATGAATCAGTGCTATGCAAAGTGGGAGAGGGCTGGGGCAAGATGAGCACCCGAGACCTGCCCCTGAGCATGGAAAAGGTAAAACACCTTTATTAAAGACCTCGGCAGGAGGTAGTAAGGAGGGTGAGATAGACTCCGGAAAACCACAGAACGGAGAGTCCTCAGGGCTAACGAGAATGCCATGTTAGAAGCCTGGATGATTGCTGATAGAAGCTATGATTAAGGACACACGGGCAGAATTTCCCGTGATTTTGCATGCAAGCCGAAACAAATCTCTTCACCTCTCTGCACCTACACTACCTCATCTAGGAACATGAGAAAAGAAACTGCTGCCCAAAAGGAGCTTTGTGGGCTAAATCTGCTGTTTACTGGGAGCTACTGCTTCAGTGGAGACTTAGTGGAAGAGATTGGGAAGGAGGGAATCTGTGATCTAGTAATTTTCTTTGTCTTTAAGGAGAAATGATTCCCATCCACTATTTAATGTTTCACAGGCAGCAGAACTTGTGCTCCTGACTCACTAAGGGCTTTTGAAACCCACCCCTAATTTCTTCCTTGGTGTTGCCACGGGCTGAGGTGGTGGAGGAGAAGTAGGAGGTTTGGCTGCTCTTTGCTTTCTTTCTGCCTTGCCGGAGACCTCATGGTAGCGCTGAGATGATCCAGCGTGGTGTGCAAGCTGTGGGCCCCAGGGGACCGCCAGGGCCAAAAACCTGCTGTGTTTCCTCTTGCTGTACCCTTGAGCATGTGTCTGTGTATCGTGGCTGAGCTGTTCCTGCCCCTGGCTGTCCCCTGAGGTACCATACTGCTGTATTCAGACCGGGGCTTTCTGTCACACGTTATATTTAGGCTGTGGATTTGCATCGCTAACTTGTGGGTCTCAATGAGCAGGCAGCTTGCTTGTCGCACCAAGCACTCGCTTCTCATGGGTTGCGTCCCTGCGTTGTGTGCTCAAGGATGCTGCAACAGGGAAGAGGAAAAAAAAAAAACACCTGGGTAAAAACCTGTTTGACCTCTAAACAGAAGAGAGGCACCCTTTATTTAAAAAAAAAAAAAAAAAAAAAAAAAGAAAGGGAAAAACAAAAAGAAAAAACCAAACCTTCTTTATCACAGGTAGGACATCCACAGGTCCAAGCCCTTTGGCAGGTTGTGCGTCATTTCTATGACTGTAAACCACTTGGGGGGCCTTGTGGCGTTTTGCTTCTTGGCGGTAGCACAAATACAATGCCACCAGGCAGGGCTGGGGCTGTCGGGTGCCTGGGGAGGTCCCTGACTGCCAGGACTACCCCTTTCCTGCACACTCATGGCTTGGACTGCTTTGCAGGGTCTCTTGCTAAAACAAAATGGTCTGGGTGACAAAATGGAAAAACTGGTCACCAATGATTCATAGATAGATCCTAAAAATATATGGCTATTGTTCCCTTCCTTATGACCCAGCTGGGATGAGTTGTTTTATAGAGGAAGCAGGAAGATAAACAAACAATTCCAGCATGCGATGGTGAAGGCTGCGGTCCAATTTTCTTCAGCCGCTTGAATTCAACTCCTGGATCCTCCTTTGCCATCAGGCTCCCCCTCTCCAGCTCCCTCTCTGAGCAGGAGGGCCGGGAAAGTTGGCTGAGGACGTTCCTGTTGAATGCAGGGCTGGGATACTGCATGTAGGGACGTGCTGGGGCCATGATGCTTCTCCTCTCCAGGTCACTGATTCAGCTGTGGGTCATCAGGGCTGGGGAAATGATGCATTACAATGCTGGCTTTGCCATGTGGCAGAGCCCCGGGAGTGGGAAGTCCCACTGGTGGCTGTCACTGATCTGGATGCGGTCCTGCCACAGCACCTGGAAGTCCACCAATGCCACTGGCAACGTCTGATGAGACATTCGTGTGAAACGGTCTCGCTGACCCCAGCCTGGTTCTATGGCTCCCGCTTTCTGTGCTAATGGGGATATTCCTGCCTGGCCCAAGCTGAGCCACCCCTTTCTTCCCACCTTCCAGCCTGGCTGTCATGCTGCTTAGCACTTTAACCCTGTCTAGCTTTAACCCAACTCTAGCTGAGCACAGGGAGGAAGCACAGCACTCATTAAGCTAAAAAACCCACCCAAACCAAAGTATATTTCGGGTGGCATGAACTTGTGGGCATCAGGATACAAACCATTGCTTGGGAGGAAGCTCCTCTGAGCAGCAGGTTGATCTGTAACAGCTCATCTCGGGTTTGGTGGTGGGTTTTTTTGGTACCGTCTTTGACCTCCTGGCTCCGTTCAGAGAGGACGCCGGTCCCTTGTGTAATCACACATGCCTGCGTTTCTACACGTTTCCTAAATCACAGTCAGTGATTTAGCTCAGAGCCTCACGTGGCCTTGATTTGCCCCCCTGACAGTATAGAAAATAAGAAAAATATGGAGTGAGGCAGCACCGCTTCTCAGTAAGCAGCCCTGCAGCTGGTGTAAATCACCCCAGCCCCTCGGGTCCCTGTGGAGTTACACCCTTACTCGCCAGAAATGGTGCGACCCCTCACACGCGAGGGGTTCCTCTAAAACCTGTCTCGCTGTCAGACCTTGCCCAAGGACCCAGGCAGCAATATTTAATTTTGCAAGCACTGTGCCCAGCCGCTGCTTTGCCTTTCTTGCAAGTTGGCTGTCCTTAGCAGAGCAGGAGCGGGATGAGCAGGAGGAGCACATCTGTCTCAGGGCTGCACCAGTGCCACCTTGTATTTTGGCTGGGCGATGGCTGGGAGGCACTGGAGGGAACTGGGCTGCCTCAGCAGCTCCAGTCTCAGTGTTTTCTCTCCAACAGTCGCTTGCCAGCCAGGGAGATAAAGCCAGAGTGACTGGTTGGTTTTTTTGGAGGTGATGGGGAGAGAAGCCTGTGCAATAACTTCAGATCCAAGCACCCCCTCAGCTCCGAGGACATCCGTGTTCCGAGTCTGGAGCAGGAGTTTGGTCAGTGGTTTCCTGAGGGGTTGCACCACACTGGGTTTGCCAGCCCAGAGCCTGGCTCTGCCGCTGAAGAAGCTGCTCTGGAGCTTGGTTTAAACTGGTGAGTTTAGGATGCAGGCTGCCTGGGGGTGTGCCCGGGTACCCTGCCGTGTTTGGACAGGAGCACCCAGGATTTGGCAGATTTGCCCTTAGCCCTCAATAAACCTAAAGAAAAATGAAGTGTATTCTTGCAAAGTGTAGGTGTTTGTGAGTCCGCAACACTGTTTTCATTTTGTCAGGTGAAAAAGAACCTGCTATTCTGAATTATTTTTAATAACAAGGTTTGCTGCTTCAGTATGTTGGCGGTCTATGTACCAGGTTGGGCTGAGCTGCTGGGCAGGAGGTGTCGGACCCCTCCAGCACAGTCTAAGCCTTCATCACGCAGCACTCCTGCTGATTTGATAATCTCCAACGCATTCCAGTTCTTCTTAAAGACTGGCATATGACACTTTCCTAATGGCATCTGGAGTGCTGTCACCTTCCCTGCAGCTTCAGACACCTGCAGGGGTTTCTGCTGTCACCTGGTTGCTGGCAAGGTCAGCGTGATGTGCCCTGGGCAGGCTGCTAGCTTCAGGCTAGTGCTGGGACAGAAAATAGGGGGGGCTGGGAACGTCCCTCATGGTCCCCCTCCGAGAACCTCAATCAGCCCTCAGGACCTCCCGCCCCGGTCGACCCCTGCCAGGGCTGCAAGTCCAAGGTGGGCTTAGGGAGCAGGTTGTGGGATGGGGGAAGGTAGGGGAGAAGCCATCATCCTGCCATGGTGCCTGCATGTCTCAGGCAGCGTGGGCACCTCAGGGAAGGAGGCTGATAGGTCCATGTCCCTCCAGCATGTCCCTTTCCATCAAGCTCCATTGTGGTGGATTTGAGGTGAAAGTGAGACGGAGTTCTTCACCAAAAGGCATGGCAAGTGGCTGCCCTCGCTCCGTGTTCGATCCCGGCCTTTCTCCTGTCTCTGGCTCCCTGCTCCTTTCACCGAGCGCCTGGAAATGGCTGACTAATGAAGATGTGCAGATGTTTGTCAACTTCTGCATTATGCAGCATGTGGCTAAAAATAGCCAAGGTTGCAGGTCCAGGCTTGGCTCTGCTGGGAGAGATTTGTCCCCCATTGTCATGGCAACAGATCTCAAAATGTGAGTGGCAGGGCAGTGCCAGCGTGGCGATGCTTCACCAGCACACGGGATGACCTTGGAGAAGTGGGCAGCAGCAAGGTGGACCGTCGTTCTCGCCGGCCGCTCGCAGGAGTCCCTCCTGCAGCCCCCTTCCCCAGCCTGCAGCCATCGCCTACTGGCCTGCAGAAAAGCAGCTTGTAAAGAAGGGTGGACTAAAATACGGAAAACAAGCATATTTGCATTTAGGTGACAAAGATAATGATAATCTAGGAATTACCAGTAAAGATGATATAGGAAAAAATACAGCAGGGAGTGAGCTGTATTTCTCATTTGTAGCTGTACCATCTGAAGTGCCTGTACTTCTTTTTTTCAGGCTTTTTTTTTTGTGTTCTGCTCATTTTTAGGTTAGCAATATGCTGCCTGTTAGGTGTGGTGCTCCAGGTTCTTATTGGAAGAGTCTGGTCCATTCAAGTAGGCTGAAGTTTCTCTAGGAGATGGAGCCCACCAAAGCGTTATAAATGCTGTTCCAACCAAAGAGAGCAAAGGTCCATCCTCAGCTCCTTGGTGATAGCTGTCTTAGCACATCTCAGTTCTGCTGTTTGTCACGTTGTCACATGGTCTCTGCGGACTGACAGGTAAAACTTCACTCTTTAATGGAAGGGAAAAGGAGATGGGAACTGAACTGAGAGAAATAATTCAGGCACTTTTGTAAATGTTTTTTTGCAAAGGGTCAAGGTGTAGGAGGTTAATATTGTTCTTCGCCCCAAGTGATCTTAAAAAAAAAAAAAAAAATCAACTTTAGCTTGGAAAAACTTGTTGGATGGGTCTTTGTTTTCCACTCTGTTTTCACCTGAGGGACATGCATGACATGACCAACCTCAGTTTTCAGAGGACGCTTGAGATTTTTTCCAGGAGCTTGAGGTTTTTCGTAATCTCGGCTCTGAAGACATTACGTGGCCCGGTTTGAAGTGAGCCCAGCATCAGGCCATCTCAGGCCCCTTTGAAACCTCAGCGTGGGTACCGAAAACCAGATAACTCAAATCACTAGCTCTGCAAAAGCGCCTTCACCCTGGCTCCAGGGTGGCTTACGCGTGGGGGCTTTTACTGAGATGGCCACGAGTACCTGATGTGCTCATTTGAGTAAGGGAAGTGGTGTAGGAAAATTGAAATGGAAAGGGGTACAGGCCCAAATGTTTGGGTACAGGAGAGGAACTGAAGCATAGCCGTGTTTTGCAGAAGTCTCTCTCTCCACCCCGGCTTGTGCTCGGGGCTGTGACTCCTCCTGCAGAGAGGTGCTGCAGTGCTGTGGAGCTGCGTCCACGTCATGCATTGGAAACTGTGGCTTTTGAGGCTGCCGAGTTTGGTTCGTTTGAGTGAAAAGATAGAAACCATTCAGGAAAAATATAATCCAGATTTGGGCTTAAATTTTATGGGCAAATTCTCAGACTTTTTGGGTTTGGGTACGCTGAATTTTCTTCTAGGCAGGCCCATTTGTCAGTAAGGCTGAAGAAAAGTCCCCGCTTTATTCTGTCAGCCTCTTTTACGGGGAAGTTAAACAAATGTGCTGCAGATGAGACAGCCTTGTCGCCGAGGGAGGGACCTCCCCTTTCTCAGAGTGCACCCTTGAGCAGGTGTCCCACTTCCCTGTTTGGGACTGTGCAGGAAGGATGGAAGGGGAAGCGTAATAAAAGCAATCAAATCAAATATAGTCACGAAGCACAGTCACCAGCATTACTTCTGGGACTGGGCATCCCCAAACTCCTATTCTGATGCCGGAGCAGATTTAACCAGGTGTGTTAAATGATGAGCTGCTTGAAATGAAAAGCGTCCGTCTCTGATGCAATAAGCACTGCAAGAAAAACCACGCTGCAAGGATCAGACGTGTGGAGGATTCAGACGGGTCTCCAGCAGCTCTGTCTCTTCAGCTGCTGCATGGGAACGTTTCTGCATACAGTCCTCAAGAAAAACGCTCATGGAGGTGCAGTTCCTCTCGGCTAGAGTAGATCATACTTGTTTTGTCCTGGGAAATGCTGGCATCCCTCAGCCCGTGACCAGAGGCAGCAGCTTGGTCCGGCTTTGCACCTTTGCCTGCTTATTTGGGTGACCAAAGCGTGGCTCAGAGCTGATGTTACCCTGGCGCAGCAGCACAGCACCTCCCTGTGCTTTCTCACTCACGTTTTCCACTGCTGGATGGCCTCCTACAAAGCAGAGCTCAATTCCCACAAAATCCAGATTTTTCCCCATGATACCAGCCTCTTCCCTTTGATAACAGGGGCCTGTTGAGATAGGAACCGTGTGTGAAATCGTGCCCATGGCCCCGGGCAGGGCAGGCGAGGAGCTGTGTTGCCCTAACAAGCACCCACGGGAAGGGTGACGGAGCAGGCAGAACGCCCACGGAAGTCTCCAGGCACCAACAGCCCACTCCACCTTCGCAGGGATCATCCATCACAGCAGCTGCGATGCGCAAGTATTAACCAGGCACGGCTTCGGCTGCTCATCGGGCTGCTCATCGAACCACCGGTGGCTGCAAGTTGGGTCGTGGCCTCCTGGTGCTCCCTCTGCAGACCTCTGCGACCACCCACGCTTCGCCCATGGGTGTTCCTCAACCAAGGCAGAGCACCCAAGGATGACCTGCACAGGATGACCTCCTTGCCCCCACCTGTCCCTGCACAGATACCCTCTCGGGTCAGAGAGCCATGGGGTTGATTTCCAGCTCCAAGGCCAGCGATGGGGACGTGGTCTGCAGGAGGTGCTGCTCTAAAGCTGCCATTCTTTGCAAAGGATCGCTGTGGACTTTCCTCCACCGCTCTAAAAATACGAGGCTATTGCTAGGGTAAAAATGTCCACTGTCCAGTTCCTAGCAGCAGGCGCTATTTCCAGATGGGTTTAGAGCCGTGGCCGCCCCGCAGAGGGAGCACACAGTGCCCCAGCACCAGTGACCGAGGTGCTCGGTGCCGTGCCTGGTGCTGGCAGGAGCAAGGCGGCTGCGGCGGCTAATAGGAGCTATCATCAGTCTTCAGCCAGGGTGGCTGAGAGACAAGGAAGTGATTAGGAAATGGGAGCGTGAGTGAGAAGTCATCTATCAAATGGACTTATTAACCTAAATGTGTCAGAGAAGTTTCCACTGAAAGGAGAAAATTTATTTTTTTTTTTTAGTTTGGGCTGATTTAAAAATGGAGAGAGAGACTAATTAGTAATATTTTTTTTTTAACGTAAGCAACATTGCTTATCAAAGCTTCAGATACCAGATGCTTATTTGTTCACCAGCCTCCAGCTTGAAAACAGCACGCAGTAAAGAAGGGCAGATTGAGACTGCAGGGAGAACAGGGCGAAGAGAGTCCAACTTTTCACAGAAACTCTCTTTCCAGGGATCATTAGGTGTTTTCTAAGCGACTAACACTGCTGCACCGCTCTCCGTCTGCCCCTTGCTTTCTCTGCCCCCACGGACTCTTGCAGGCAGATGTATTTGCACTGCCTGCGCCCCGAGCTGGGAGGACGTGAGCCAGCTCAGACTGAAAGCCACATAGCCGCGGTTAGCTTGGTTCCCGTCCAGCTGGCTTGGCGTACCGAAAGAGCACGCATGTGTCTGTTGGCAAGGGCTGCAGATAAAGCCGCGTTGCCTTTTGGTGGCAAGGAGATATGATATGGGACCTATAGCTCTGCTAGGGAAACGCATCCAGCTCTAGGAGTAGCTCCAATAGACAAGCACTGGTTAATCTTGCAGTCTTTCTAAGGTAAGACATTGCTGCCCACCCTGCTCGAGATGACCGCATCTACAGCAGATGACGCGGCTGAGTGCAGTCTGTGCGTACGATGCTGTTGCAGCAGTGTCTCAGTACACTGATGTTAGCTTAGAGCAGGAGCAGGTTGCCTGTATGACAAGGACATGATGGAGAACGGCGGCTGAAGGGATGGTACCAGGTCTGTGCGCACATGTTCTTCCAGCTGCACCCCTGTTTGCTGAAGAAATTACCGCATCTGGTTGCCCACCACTGACCTCCCTTAAATATTTGGATTCCTTTAGATCTGCTCAAGGTGTGGCTATCTGCAAAGGATCCCAAGCAATTTGAACCACATTCGTGTAAATAGCCAAGTTCTTGGTTTTTTGCAAGCAGGACGTCTTTTGAGAGAAGTCGCTTAGGCAGCGTTCCCATGAGTGGCT
Source organism: Burhinus oedicnemus (assembly GCA_008921705.1). Taxonomy (NCBI): domain Eukaryota; kingdom Metazoa; phylum Chordata; class Aves; order Charadriiformes; family Burhinidae; genus Burhinus; species Burhinus oedicnemus. The sequence goes on along the minus strand of VFFE01005886.1, from coordinate 247,364 downwards.
CAGTGAGCAGATCTGAGATGGTGATAACCTCCAGCGAGGAGGTTGTGAAGAGCAGCCAGAGCTGAACTCGCTGCTCTTTGACTGCGTGTACACAGAACGCAACTTGGACCAGGCTGACCACCGTCATCTCAGCGCTGCAGTACAGATGGCACCTCTGACCCCAGATCCGCAAGGAAAGACTTTGGAGAGCAGTTGGTGATGTTTTCCTCCCGTGCCCATGCTGCTGGTGGCTGTACCTCGCCATGACCTGATGAGTGTGGGTTGGCCTCGTGCTCCCAGTACAACTGTCTGTGTAATCCCTTATGAAAGGACTGTTGGTCCATTTATCAAGGCCAATCAATCTCTTCCCTAAAGAAAATGATAGGACCTTTACAAAATGAGAAGAAGAGACACTAGTGAACCACCTGCCTCCAGGAAGAACAACCAGAAGTGTGAGACTGTTAATAGGAGTGGTGTGCTGCTTTTCACGCACGCAGTGTCTGCTGCATAAAACCAAACCAGATGATAGTTCCATGATTGATTTTTATCTCTTCTCACTTTAAAATATCCTGGGTGAGAGTCTTTATATCGAGGTGCCTCAGTGCATGTGATATTGAAGAAAAACAGTAAGTTCTGAGGTCTGGTGTGCCACATCAGTAACTTCTCACAGCCAAAACCTGCTAAATTTAAGATCTGCATCTGGATGTAATGTTCTCAAATTAATTTCCGCTTGGAATCTAGGACTTCAGTTTGGCCATTATAGAGATGTTTTTAAGATGCCCCATCTTAGGAGAGGAGATCCTCTCCTAAACTTCAGATGTTCATACCTGGGGTCTTGATTTCAGCCTAGCCCTTGTTTCAGATCTTTCTGCACAGGATAACTGCATAATTTCTTGTCTCTTAGGAGAAGAAAAAGCAGAAGCTTCCACACTGGGGCGGTTCTTTCACTTATTCAGACTTTATTCCGTGTAACATGCTTACCTGAAGTCAATCGGCTTTCTCCTTTCAGTGGCAACTAGGACCTGCTGCCTCCCTCTCAGGAGCAGGTGGCTGGTGGTCCCCGTCCATCATGCAGGATGCCTTTGCATGGCCACCACCACTGCTCTTCCTCCTGTGGCAGCTGTGTGCCCTACAAGATGCATGTGGGAGAGGAGTTGTGTTCCTTCTGTGGAGGTCAGGACTGTGCAGAGGTGACCGCTGCCAAGGCGTGAGGCTACCGGAGCTGAACACTTGCTTCAAAGTCACAAGGCTGTGAGAAATCGAGCACTGCTGGATCATTCCAGCCCAGTGCAACAATTTACTATGAAACCAAGAAAGAGAATGAACCACAAAGTTGGAAAGGTTGGAGCCAATTCTTGTTGTACCCCTTGCAAATTCATTCCTTCCCCAAGCAGCAAAAAATAACCCAGCTCTTCCACTCCCACAAACTCCAATCATTTTTATAAGCAAATACCAAAAGCAAATCAAAATATTTTGGAGGTCCTGAAATGTTGATTCACTTCATGTTCCAGCCATAAAGGAAATAAAGGGCTAGAGATCAAAACTGTTTTCACGGTCTTGTCTAAAATGGGAAAAGAAATCATGGTAACTCAAACGTGTTTAGATAAACTTTGCCTCTAGTTTTGGGTTTATGCCTGGCTACCATGTTACTTTACAGGTGTTCAGTTCTGTCAGCATTAGAGGCACGGTTGCTGTTGGTCTTCTGCTGGCTAAGGCCTCTCTGTCCGACCTCAGCAAGACCAAGAGAGACCTGACCAAAGTCTGCTGGACCAAGGAAGCCTCTCGGGCTTTTCAGAGCTGAGGTCTGCAAGGTGCTGCCACGGATTTGGGTGCTTGTTGGAGCTGGGTTTGACGTTTGAACACTCTCTTTGGCTGTATCTGTCCTTGAAGGCAGCCACCCCTCAGGGTTTCTGCAGACCACAGGGGTATGTAGTGGCTGGTGTCAATACTGCTGGAGGCCAAGTCCCTCTGGAGCAGCCTGGCTGCACCCACGCTGCATAGCTCTTGGCTTAGGTCTTTCTTGGGCTAAAGTTATGGCCTTGACACATCATTATTGTTTTTCTATGGGTTTCTTTTTTTTTTTCCCTTCCCAAAAAGCTTGAAGAAATGTGTCTGGGGGTGTTGTAACCAGACAGGCTGGTGCTTTCGTAATGTGATGCTAATGGTATGTGTTGCATGCTCTGGGTTATCGTGTGCAAATATTCAGAAGAGGTTAGTGTGGAGGGTCCCAGAGGAGCACTGAAGGAGCATCCTAGGAGAAGGGATCAAAACTGGGGCCTTCCACACCTGCATTGCCTGCCTCATGGGAAATATTGGGTAACAGTCCCATCAGCTGTGCTCATTTTTCCTTCTGGAAAGAAGTACTTTGAGCAAACTAGGAACAGGTTGCCCAGAGAGGTGATAGATGCCCCATCCTTGGAAACGTTCGAGGTCAGGTTGGACGGGGCTCTAAGCAACCCGATCTAGTTGAAGTTGTCTCTGCTCATTGCAGGGGGATTGGACTGGATGACGTTTGGAGGACCCTTCCAACCCAAACTATTCTATGGTTCTGTGAACACATGGTATGGATGATCATAGAGTCAGAGCCTGGGAGAAATGTAGGAAACTAAGCTATCTGTCAGTGTAGACACACTTATTTACATTTTAAGCCAGAATTGTATTGGTGGGTTTCCCAAAGGGGGAAAAAATTGGATTAGTCTTCTGGATTCAGTGGCCGCGCTGGAAGAATTCAGCAAGAGGAAAGGAGGAGGAAGTGACTTATTCCTCCTGAAAAGGTAGTGCGGTAAAATACAGTGTGAAGTTCAGCAGTGGTAAATGTAGCTAAATCAATTGAGTTTAGTTCATATCCTGAGAGCCATAAACGTACACAGGTGAAATTTTATGAGCTTTTAAAAAGAACTTTATGAGCTTAGAGGGAGAAGCAGTATAATTTGAAACTAGCAATGGAAAAATAATGTAATATGGATTGTGGTATACCTAGAAAAACCTGTTAACTTAACCTACAGAAGGATCATAAAGCATAAACAAGGAGAAGAGACCTAGGGATCTCTTTTATTCTTCTCTAGGACCTTGATCCAATCCTCTTTCGAAGCTGTAGTACCTACTGAAATTACTCTCTGGGCAGTCCAGGAGTCTAAAGGACATATGTGCCAGTGTCTTAAAGGGAAAAAGTGAAAAAGAGGGAAACGTGCAAGTCTTCGGTAGGTGCTTCTAGTTCTCCATCTCTGCACCCTCTGGTTTTCCTCCTGGGGACTAGAGGTTGGCCCTCTGCACACTTGATAAGAAGTAAGACATTTAAAGATTTCTGGTCTTGGCTACTTGGTGTAAGAAAGGTAGCCTGTAGCCTCACGTGAGACATTTGAATACCAAAACATGCTGTCTCCAGAAGCTCTTCTGTTATGAGTAAATTAAGTGCTTTTAAGAACAGCAGATTGATAGCGGCAGAGGAAGGCTCAGAGCTGTGCAGGCTCCCTCGTGTAACTCTGGTATTTAGGAGACCAGGACAGATGTTCCCCTGACCACTGACCCCTCCTGGGTTCCCGCCGAGCTCTGCTAATGCCTGGAGCTGTCAGTGATATCTCCTGCTCTGTGCTGCATTTCAGCAGAGGTTATCTGTTCCTCTGGATCACAAGTCTGACTGAGGAAGATTTTGGGGAGCGGGGCTCACTTGTGGCTTAGCTCAGTGACAGTCTGGTCAGCTGTGCCATCGGCTTCTGTTCAGCCAGAGGCCATGGTGAGATAGGGCTGAGAGCCATCCCTGGTAATTGCCAAGCTGACTGATCGGTTTTAAGTAGCAGCATTTCCACAATTTCAAATAACCCAACGTTATAGGTGAGTGGGATGCTATGTGAGTGGGTTGCTTTGATTTGGTGAGGTCCTGCTTGCTCCTGAGAGCACTTCCTTAGACCTCTTACTCTTTTGAGTGTGGGAAGGCAGGCTGTGCCCTAGAGAGTTGCACATCAAAGGAGAAGTCTTTGTGACTAACTAAGCCAGTCTGGTTCAGAATCAGACATTTAGGAGTGAATTTTCAGCAGACAGCTACATCTAGAGCAGTAATTAGGGCAAGAGCCTATTGTTGACCTCTTCTCATAGGCAAGAATTTATGCTAGAACAGGAGTAGCCATCCAGCACTGCATTTGAGACACTGTCTTCTGAAGCAAAGGCTTTATTCCAAATAAAACATTTCCCCCATGTCACTAATCAGATCTGGCTTTGATAGAAAAGTCATCAACAGAATCCTCGTATGGTGCTAATATCTAAGCTTTGCCTTCCTCAGTTGTGTTTGCTTTTAGATATATATTTAAAGCTCCTCTTGTTAATGCATCAAGTATGTGTAAGCAATTAACAGAAGATTGTGTTTGATTACAGCTTACAAGAAAGTCTCCAGAGAAGCTAGCGTTCATTACTCAGTGAGCAGCCCTTTCAGCCATGAATGGTGACCTTGGCAGAAGGTCCTGGAGACCACGGAATTAATTGAGAAAGTTTTAATACAGGCTGGTGCATAGACAAAAAATTCCATATGACTAGTGCATTGTTTGCTGGTGACGATACGTTTGGCAGATACCTATCCCGTTACAAATTCAGATACTGTGTTCATTGCCGAGCTGTGCTTTCAGGGTAGATTTGATGACATGCGAGAGAAAGGCAGCTTTGGAAAATGTTCTTTGATACATGCTGAAAGATGTTTTGCAGTTTGACAAAAGTGTAGGATCACTTAATGGGAGTCTGTTGTATTTAGCCAGATGCTTTCTTGGAATAGTGTTTTTCCATGGCATCATAGTTACAGAAGTAGTCGTGAGCACATTCACTAACTCACGTGGCCTGAATGAGTTTTCTTAATGAAAAAAATAGCCTTATGCATTAATTCTGTTTGCTGTTGTTCCTTCAGTCATAGTTTGCTGTTTCTGAATGCTCTGATAACTCTCCACATCTTTGAATTCATTGAGCCCAAAAGAGGGGGCAGAGGAGAGATGTTAGTGCAGTCGTGCCTTCCTGCGCCGGCATGGCTAAGCTTCAGGAAGGGCTCGGAGCTCCTTAGATAACACTATGGAAGTACAAAAGGCTAGCATACACAAGTTGCGGTCGTGGGGTGTCTTTCCACAGTGATTACATCATGTACCAGCAAATGAAGTGATATGTATTATCAGGTGCTAATTTTCCCCAAAGTGACAGTACACTTAACTAAAAATAAAGATTGAAAGGAGTCTTCATGCCATAACTTCTCTTTCTCTGTATCAGAATACACGGAAGGGACTGCAGTATTATCTCTCCTTGTGAAGCCATAATTAAGCAGTTACATCAATATCTGTTCAGAGATCCTGGCCTCTGTCATTATAGGACTGTGTCTTCTCGAAACACGTGGACCATGACTGTAGGGAACCCTGAGCGGTCTTAGAGGACTCAAGGTCTTAATCAAAGCCCATTGAAGTCTTTGGGATTCTTTGTACTGACTGGATGGGATTTAGATTAAGCTCTTGAAATCCAGCAAGTTTAGGTAAATAGGCATGAGTAACAAGTTGTTTCTCAAAAGCTCATTTTGTCATCAACAGAAAAAACGCACTGCAGATGCTCAAGATGCACAATTCAAGCAAGTTTTTTTTTTCTTTTGAACAGAGAAAACCTTTTTCTCAAAAATACTGAAACTTTGAGGATTCTGTCATCTTCAAGCAAAGCTGTCCCCACTTCCTCATCTCTCTTCTGACTGAAAACTACTTTTTTCTTACTATTTAAGGTAAAATGAGATGTACTGTTGGCACAGTGCAGAAAGATTTACTCCAAAGAGGACAGAAACCTGAAAATGCAGGCTAGACTGGAAGCCAGCATGTAACTGGCAAGTAAGCGGTCTCCTCTGATCCTATATTGTGGGTTCAAAGTTACCCTCTGGTTGGCCTTTTGCGCTTATTTTTGTTAATATTCTCCTCAAACAACACCGATGGGCTAGAGAGGAGCCAAAATATCCTGCTCGAACACCTGCAAAACTTTGGATCTGGAAGCAAATGGGGGCGTTGGCGCCAGCTCTCTGTTGGTGTGATGGATGAGAGACAGCGATCGGGTCTGCGTGGTTTTTGGGCGCTCGGGTCCAAGCCTGGCGCTGAACTTTGCCTTTTAGGAAAGGCCAGCTCTTTCCTGCCGTCCCACCACGCGCCGGGCGGTGGGACGAGTCAGGCGACGGGGACAAAGCATCACACAGCACAATGAAGAGTGTTAATATGAGTAATTATTGCAGTATGTCACTGCGCTATTTTAAGGCTGCTCGCTGCATGCCAAAGAGCGCTCTGGGCAGGGTTTTCATTACAAAATCCTGCCAAAGCACTTCCTGAGGGGATCATGATAAATATAGATAGCAGAGAGCCGGTCTGAATCCATTGCAGCGAATAGCAGCGGTGCACATGCCTTAGGGTCCTCAAGACTCATAAAGCAGAAGATACTTGAGTTGGCTGAGGTCCCTGCATAATTTGGCTGACTCCGGTGAGGGATTTTCAGGTAGCCTTTTGATATGGCATATCAGACACGCTGGGGAATCAGCTCCCAGCTCTCCCTACCAGTGCTGTGGGGGTCACTTTTATTTCTGGCCCTTGATTAATCATGATGGATCCCTGTCAGATGTTTTAGGCCAACCGCTTTTCTCTTATTACACAGCTTCATTGTTGACCATCTGTATAACATTGCTCTTTGCATCGTGTCATGGCAGAAAAACAAAGAACAAAGGAAAAATGTCTGGCTGGTTTTAAACTCTCCCTTTATAGCAGGACAGTTCCCAATGGCACATGTACATGAGCAGCACTGCCACTAGTTTTGCAAGTAGCTTTATGTTCTCCTCGCTCTCACCAGGGCTACCAGAGGTGCCTAACCCAACTGTTGTATCTGCAGTGTTGTCTAAGAACTGGGTGACCTTGTCTGGTCATCTACCGAGGCTGCCAGACCTTGACTTTCTATTCAAGTACTGCAAAGCAGTGACCGCATTGAAGCATCTGTACATGGGGGTCTGAGCAGGGTCACCTTGCCTGGACCAGTCGTTCTGGTAGCCCTGATTCTGCTGTGGTGGGGACCACTGTAAGCCATTGACACCATGTGCACAGAAAAGGCCATGGTGGCTTTGGCCTCTCAAAGAAGAGTGGCAGCACTTCTGAAGCAAAATGGCACACCTCATGGGATGGCCGTGCATTTCATAAAGGCTGATTTTCAACACCGGTCCTGCTGGGCAACACTCAAAGGTGCCAGGAGGTGTTTTGTGTCTGTGGGGTAATAGATTTGGGGGGCAGAAGTGGCCTCACGGTGACGTGGGAGTGGAGACATGATAGACTGTACTACTTCTGCTTGGAAACCTGTAGTCCCTCCTTCAGGCTCTGTCTCTGGGGGCTGGTGTAACTTGTTTCCCCATGTTGTTGTCAGTTGTGGGCTGTTGCCAGAGTGTGAGATCGGTGTTCTATCTGCTTGTCCTGGGTTTCTGCTGCTGCTTGGCACCAGCGTACCCTCTGCTGAGCCCTCTCCTGCTCCAGACCTGGTGACCGAGGCTGTTGTGGAGTCTAACTTCAGGAGGTCTTATGCATTTCTTAAGCTGAATATTGATTTACTTTGAAACTTTCTCATCTTTATGTCTGTTGGACTGTGCCAAGGAATATTCCTCTAAGAGAGGCCTTTGAGTCCTCTCCCCATCCTGGCCTCATAAGTGACTTCATCTCCTCTCCCAGCAGAAACCAAGGAGCTTGCTCAACAGATGAAGTCATGAGGAGCAGTGAGGAAAGCTAACGAAGGGGGCTCATTCCTCCTGCAAGCCAAAAGCCCTGTCCATTCAGGGACAACAAAATGCCCCTTCTATAATAATTCCCTGCTGTATTTTCCCTTCTCCCCTCATTTCCCCTAATGTCCTGGCTCCAGAAGCGACCTCAGAGAGCTCCAGGACAGGCCCTGTGGGCTCCTTTCTGCCATCTGCCTTCTCTTGTTCCCCCATCCCAACCAGGCGCATGTTTCGTCACCTCCACACCACACAGAGCTCTCCCTGGAGCGTGCACAGGGAATGGAAATGTAGCAGCAAGTTAAAACTTCCCATAGCTTCCAATGACTGTGTCATGTGTTTCATATGCTTTTCCAGAAAATACCTGTGTGCTTTGAAAATAATATTGCCGTGATGGCTGTACATGCTTGAGGAGAAGTGAAACACTGGTCAGCTCACTGAGAGGACAGGCTGTGCCTCAGCAGCAAATGAACTTTGGTGTCTGTATCTAATAGACCTCGTAGCTCCGTGGGCTGTGGGAGGAAAGACACAGACTTCATAGTTATTGTCAGTTCTTTTTCTTTAAGGGGTAAGGCTATCATAAATTCAAAATTGCCCGTATTACACAAGGGGTGTGTGTGTGTATGTGGTTATTGATGTTAATTTTTTATTTTATTATTAATGACAAGAAACCTGGGTCAAAGTCAAAGCCCATCTCTTATCTCCTGTATAATTACATGGGTAAAACAAAACCCAAAACAGCCTTGTTAAAGTATGAGAGATGCTAATTTGCTCATAAGTTTGTTAGAGGGCAATGCAGACAAGGTATCTAGTAATAAGTCTGAACAAAAATGCAGGAAAGGGTGCTCTAGTGAGGTGATGCCTCTTTGCAGCATCTACATTACTTTGGTTGTAAAGAATAACAAGTGACTTTGCAATAGGGAAAATGTCTACTCCAGCAGTTTTGCTCCTCTGGAGAGAATTCCCTGTACCTGCTGGGAGAGCTGGATCAGTTCACTGCTACCTACTCCATTTAATCATCTGTTTTTGTGAGTGCTGAGAGCTGGAAAACAGGAATAACAACATGTTTAGAGGTCTAATCCTTTCTCATGACCCACAAGGACTGTTTCCACCGCTCATTCCAAAGGGAGAGTTGCAGGTAGCGGAAGTGGAAAAAGTTATGAGGAAAGATCGCTGTGAAGGTTTGGTTTGGACGTGTTAATCCCAGCTAAAAACAACGATTATTTCCACTTCCCACCCTCATTGTGCCAAACAGCAAAGTGACCTGCAGTTGCATGTGAAGACATGCTTTTGACATACTTCTCTGTAACGCACATAAGACAAGTCGGGTGGGAAGGGAAGATTTGGGGTTCCCACATATTTCCACCCTAAACCTATCCTGTTCTCTTAGCTCCTTCTCCTCTCCAATGTGTGCCTTGACCCCTTTGCACTGTGCTTCAAAGGAGCAGTTTAAAAAAATGATGAGTTATTCCAAGCCCCAGAAGTTACCACCTCTTAACCACAACTATAAAAACCAAGATCAACTGTGGTAAAGAATGTGCACCAAATAAAACGCTGCCAGAGTAGTTCCTGGGACCTGTTACACTAGTGTCATTCCTATTTCACTTCCATTTTATCCCTTTGTTTCACGCAACTGGACTGATGCAGGGGTGGACCAGGTCTCAGGCGCAGAGAACTGGTTTTGGTGAGAAACCCTGACTGTCACCACAGGACACTGGTGACCTTCAGACTTGCGTAGTTGCTAGGCCTACAGCCGTCTGTGACTGAGAAGAAAAGCTTCTTGAATAGAAAATTCCAATCATTGACCTCATCAGGACAAAATTCATATTTTGTGGGGGAAGAAAACCCAACAGTAAAGATCTGCAATTGGGAAGCACAACCTTGAACTGTGACCAAATGGGAATTGGAAAAACCTGGAAGTTACAAATGAATGTCACATTTTTCCCTTATACAAAATCTAGTATTGCCCCTAGAGACTGCTGATTTGTCTTTACTTCACAAAGCTTACAGCAGCAGACCTCAGAGCTGCATTTCCAAACATTTTGATTTGTAGAGCCTACAAATTTCCCAGCAGCACTGCTCTCATAGTGAATCCAAGCCTCCTGCCAGCATACCCACTTCTCTTAGTGGCCTGTACTAGACCTTCTGGAGCTTGTACAAGACCCTTGGGGACCTGCAAGCAACAGGGTGAACACCTCTGTCCTCCAGCTCTGGAGCAGCATCCCAGTTTGAGGGTTTTTTGTAACCTGAATAGACCGCATGGAGCTTCGGATTATATTGGAGAAGGTGGTGCTTTGCCTCCATCATCACCTGCCTAGGAGAGCAATATATTGCTTAAGAGCAGCAAGTGGGGAAGCAACAGCTGCTGTCACAGCTCAGCATCCTGAAAACTCCCAGAGGGCAGGGAGCTCCTCCCCAGGCAGAGTACAAACTATGCTTGAAATGCCTTTTTTTTTTTTTTTTAATTAAAAAATACCGTTCCAATTTGCCTTTGCCACAGCACAGATTCCCTACAGGCTGAGCGGTTTCTATCCAACTGAAACACGTGTTCAACAATAAGAACATCCCCCACCAGTTATTTAAGCAAAACGCCTAGTGAATCTGTTGGTGTGGGAGCTGACTTGGTGCAGACGAGCCTGGAGCTTGTCTGAGGGATCAGGATCCATTTGCCAAGTCACCGTGACCTTGAGGCAGTGACACCAGCTTGGTCACAGCCACTCATTTCTCCCCACCATACTGACACAGAGCCAAGCACAGCACAGGAGAGATCCCCCAAAGCCACGTAGCTCGTGCTGCTGAGGACAACTAGTTTGAAACCCTATGCATGTCCAGTTTAACCAAGACCCTTCTCATCTGAGAGTGCTGGTGACCGAGAACAAGACTGAGTTCCCATGGAAATCACGCCAGTGACTGGCTGTGGGTCTTTGGCTGAGCGATGTAACTTCTCAGTGCTTTGGTTTCCCCAACTGTGAAACTTAAGTAAAAACTTCGAGGTGCTGTCTGACAAAAAGCTGTAAAAGTCTGGGGAACTTTGACTCCCTCTGCTCCAACAACACAGAATAACCCACCTCAATTAACCATACTGCATTTCAAGGGTTAGTCGATATTTGTATACCTAAAGGAACATATACATGCTATACAGCGTTACCTCCATTGTTTTCTCACTTGCAATGCTTTACATTTTTTTTCCCCTTCTCTCTTTTCTTTTGTCCTTCTCTTCCCTTTTGACTAGTAGTATGCATAGAGAACACATAGGAAGGGCAGCAGAGCACGTGAATAATTTTAGCTCTTCATGTACTGGGGTGGCCCATGCAAAGTTCACATGCAAGCACCAGTTCCCTAAACGTCGGAGAAATTTAGAGTTCAGGTTGCTGCTTGATTCTCAGGACTCCAGAATCACCTAAGAAGGAGACTGATTCAGGAATTACTGCTCTTAGCAACATCCTCTTTGCAATTAACTTTCAGACCAAAGTCTGAAAGCGGTGGGTAACCTTTATCTCTTCCTCACGTCACTTCAGAAAACCATTGTCAAAAGCCATACCAAACCCCAGATAAACCTACAGCTCCTGCCCTGTTCTGTTTGAAGGCTTCACTTCCTTCGATCTCTCTGGGGCAACAGCCTGGCTGCAGTCCCTGTGTTTATTTCTACAGCAACAGAAACCGGTGAGTGCTCTGTTCAGCACAGCGGTGGTAGAGGTCCAAGTCGAAGCAAATCTGGCTTTGCCTGTTGTGGAAGCACCAGCCAGGGGTGAGGGTTCTCACAGGGGTGGGAGGGAACGGCTGCACAAACCGGCGTTAGATCCTGCATGGCTCTGGCAGTCCGGCCAGCGCAGCGTTCAGCTCCGTGGGTACCACTGCTGCCTGGAAACTACAAAGGCCACGCTTCCAGACAGATGGGTATCTCTCCAGTCATTAGGTAACTAACCTTGCTAGCATCCTTTAGAGACTGGGAGAAGGACATGGCCCCAAACACACATACCCCACCATACGCAACATTTGCCAGAGAAGAGATTCTGCCAGAAAATTCCTCAGTGATACCATTAAGTGCCTGCACCTGTATTGAAGGACTCTGTAGTCAACCAGCAGCCTGTTTATCAGAAGCCCTGAGTACCCGTTATTTTCGTCGTCTTCAGCAAGAGCTAAATGTTCCTAAAATGAATCAAAGGAAGACAGACAAGGGGAACAATGAAACGTGCAGATTTAGCGGCCAGCACACAGGGGTGCCGTGCCCTGCTCATCCTACAGGCCAGTCTACAAACCTTGAGTGACTCCACGGCTCGTGCAATCGGAGAGCGGCTGAAGCTCACCGCCCGCCGATGCCAAGGGTTGGCATCTCACTTCAGCATGCTCTCACTGCACCCTGGCAGCCTGCTCCAGCTGCAGGCGTGCACTGATTGTGGTGGCTTTGTCTTTCATTAAGGGTTTTTGGTGGAAAAACCTGCAATGTTTTTTTCCAGTCGCAATAGGTTTTCCTGGTACGGTCAATCTGCTTCAGTGCTGTCTTGCATGCTCACGTGCATTGGGGTGAGCTTGGCTTTAGGTGTGTTTTCAGATATTTTTTTCTGCAGCTGTGCTTTTCCCTTCCATTGGTAGGGCATCACAGCCCTTCACCCCTCTGCCGTGAGCTCTGCCTTCTGCAGTCTGGTCCTTGCCTAATCAAGGGAGACAGCTTTCCTGTTGTTACTGTTGAAGCTGCAATAAATAGCATATCCATTTCTCCATTTATCTGCTTTTTGAAATCCAGCCTGTAATGCCAGCAATAATTACTCTGTTTCTATATTTAGAGATCATCAGCACCTCATGAATATCAAATTGTCCTGTTATTATCTCTGTGCAATACGGGCCAGTCTCCTATCAGTGTAAACATTTATAACAGTGATTATCGGTAGGACTGCTAGAGATCCCAAAATAGACAAGGCTGAACAGGAGCCTGCCGTTATTTGTTTACTGGGGAACACAGGGAGAGAGGCAGAAGGGCCCGCTGAAGGTCTGACAGCACAAAGTCCATCTACCACCGGTGTGGGAAGGCTGGTGCACAGGGAACTCTACCTGGTGGGACCATTAGGAGCAAGTGCGGAGGGTCTTCTGAGCCCAAGCACCATCTTAAATCCTCAGCACTGGGCTGCTGTGTGCACAGACGTCCTGCCCTGCGAGCACATTCCTTCGAACGCTTCCTTAGGGTTTGTTTTTAGTGTCTTCCCTTGTCCGGGAGAAGGTGACGTTTAAAGCTCCAGTCTAACCCGTTTGGTAAACCATAGAAACTTAATTTCCAAATTACAGTTTCAACTAATTTTACTGTCAGTATTAGCTGGCTAGGGGGGAAATGGTTGATGTCTCTTCTTCCGTGGTGCCAGGCTGAAGGCGTTCGGCCCCCCCCGAGGCAGTGCTTGCTGTTGGCTTGAGATGGAACTGTGCTCTGGGCTCAGGCAAACGGCAGGATGCACAGACAGGAGCGTGGTGAGGGACTGCTGGTAAATGTTAAGGGCATGGGTGAATGCCAGTGGGGTTTTGCGCTCACTTACTCATTTGGGTGTTTTTGTTTTGATGGACGTGCCGCATTGCACTGAGCACTGAGCTGATCTAAGCCTCTGTCAAACAGCTGAAGCTCAGTGGACCTGGCTGCCTCCTAAGAGACCTTTTCTCCCCTCTGAAGGCTCCCAGGGGACGGTCACTCCCCACCATCATCTTTCAGAGCTGTCAGGATGCTTCAGCAGCTCGGCTTTTGGCATGGTTTTCCAGCCCTTGCTTGCCCTGATGTGGCCCTGGTCATACGTGCTCTTTTCCATCCAGACTCATACCTCCCCACCGCAGAGGCTTTACCGTCAGTAATAACTGCAATGCTTAATCGGATTACCTTTTTCTTTCCCTCACTCTTCCCTAGAATTATCGCTCTGGGGGGTTTAGTTTGCAGCTCCGTTGCCACCTGGGCATGGCCAGGCAGAGCCACCTCCTGGCAGGACGGTAAGCAAAGGTCCCCATCTGCTGGCCCAGCGCTGGCCGCCGCAGACGCTCGCCTGCCGTCCATGACCTGTCCCCGGCCTGCAGACTGAGAGGGCAGGGTTAAAGCTCAGCACGTAACTCCTTCCACCCACGAAGGGCGTCTCTATGCTTCGTGAAACCTGCTTTGTGTATACAGTGGGGGTGCTCAAGCGCAGGTAAGAGAAAAGGGAGGCTGGTTCGTTAGGAGGAGCTTGGCACGAGAGTGACCATGCGACCCAAGGGCGGGCAGGTGAGCCACTGGGAGGCAGGGCTGGTGGGGCTGAGGGACACCAGGGAAATGGTAGAACCTTCTGAGAACAGCTGATGCCGTGAAATTGCAGGTCCTGCTATCCCATGGTATTTTACCCCAAGACATTGCATACACGCACCCAAGCGCATCCTTTAGTTTCTAGCTCCCAACACTTTCGTAACACAAAACCAGGCCCCAGCATCACATTTTCTGCTCCAGATAGAAAAAATTTAGTAAATAAAGCTGGCTTCTTATCAATTCCTTGTCCCTGAAAGTGCTGTAATACACCCACCCGACAGTTTCTGTCCTAGCTAATTTCTAGAATCAGCTGTCTTTTCAGAGAAACCTCTGCCAGAAGAGGACATGACTAAGCACGGGAGGAAGCTCAACTGCAGCAAAATGTGAGTGAAACAGAAAATAATCACCGAGTAAACTAGTACTTGTTCATTCAGCAGGGGAAACAAATCTAGATCATTCTCTCCAGTTTTGGAGAGATCTTGCTGTCTCTAGCACAGCTGGCCTGGAGGAGCAAACAACATGCGACGCGGGAGTGAAGGGCTCCAGGGCTGTGCGTGGCACCTAGCTCTTTCATCTCTTGCACAAGGGGATGTGTCCTTCCAACAAGAGAACTCTTGTATGCATGTTTATGCCGCGAGAAAGCTGTCTATGTTTGGTTTGGAAAAGCTATGCTTGCTTAACAAAACCTGAATTTATCCCTGTAATCCTTCTCTGCATCTCCATGGCCAGATTGGAGCAGCCTGTGGAAAAAATTCCTGTCTATTTTCAGAAATAGATAAAAGCATTCAGATTACAGAGTGCAAATCTCAGCTCGAAACGGCTGGAAAAATCCATTCAGCGCCACTGTCACTGACCTCCACGACCTCTCCAAGTAATGAATTTCAGTCGCCTGTGCCTCTCCCCCGCGCTGCCTCCTTCTCCTCCCGCCGCCGCTGCCGGAACCGCCTGCGCTCCCAGCATCTGCAAAATGTCATCCTTGCATCCCACTGTTTATCCCATGGGGAACGGGGCGGGAGGCATTACGTGAAAGAGCGGAGTTTGTGGAAATTATTATTGATCTCGCTGCTCGAGACCGTCAGTGGGATCTTTTTAGTTCAGCGTTCATGTGGCTCACGAAGTTTGGCAGAGCGCTGGCACGCCAAGGAAAAAGTACTCTTTGCTGCAAAAATAAAAATGCCAGGAATCTGCCTCTTTGCCCACACTCATCTCAGGGCTCTGCTCGCTGCTGCACCGGGAGCTGGGTACGGTGTCGTCCCCTCCACTGCTGGGAGCTCCCAAAACAAATGAGCCTTTAGCATCGCTTATTAGTTCATGACATTGAAGATTCGGCGGAGGAGATTACCGCTCATTTAGAGGGATTGTGTGCTTTAGGTAGCCCCTGAGGCTTGACGAATTCCAGCTCCTGGTGGATTAGATGCCCTGTTAGCATGCAAAATAGTAAATGCAACCGCAGCAAGCTTACATCTCACTCATATTTCGCTTATGGATTACAGGACGAGTCTTCATAATTAATACCAAGGAAGAAGACATCCAGATGGACTGTGGCTTTTGAAAGATTAACCTTGATGGGTTTTCTTTTTTTAATTTAAAACTTTGTTTTTCTTTCTGTGATGTTCAGAGCAGACCTGGGATGCTGATAGCTTTGTGCCCGGCTCATCAAAGTGTCTAACAGAAATCCTGTGGTCCTCCCTTGGGATTCACCCAGCTGATCACCGCACTTGTGCCTCCTCTGATAAAACCGGGCCGAATCCTGGGAGGTTCTGAGCAATCTGTTTTGGAGCTGAGGGTGCTTCAGACATCTTTCCTTCTGTTTCAGGATGATGAGCAGGATATAAAAATCTAAAGGAGCAGCGTGTGGCAAAATGAGATGTTGGAGAGATCACCCACCCTGATGATCACGGCTCTTGTGTGTTGCTCCTACACCTGCTAATGAGCAAGGACTTGGGGGAAACACCTCACTTCATGAGGAAACTTATAAATATATCCAGTTTGCAATAGCGATGAGAGGGTTAATTTTTGTCTAGTGTGTATCCAGCGAGGCATAGAACTGAACACACTGCTAGTGAAATACGTGAAGAGGGGACAAGGTGTACCGGTAGCTCATGACTACACCCGTGGGATATCTGGTTCTTAAATGACTTTAAAATACTTTGAGATCTTTGAAAGACTTCAGCAAGGCAGCAAGTGCGATATAAGCACAACTTACGCATCTGTTGTATGTGTATGGTCAGAGCTGGATTTATGTCTGTACATGCACGTGTGTGTGTACCTGCATGCGTGTCCTTCGAAATCTAAACACAGCTCAACTGAACATACAAGTGAAGAAAAGCGGAGACTATATGTGTGTGTCTATATATATATATGTTCCTTGTATATTGAGTACAAGGGCCAAAATACACTGGAAAACACAACACACATATTGCACTCCGCCTACAAGTCTACTGCTAAGATCAGAATTTGTTTTATCCCACTGCCTTATTTTTAAGGCCTAGAGAAATACTCACACTAGCCAAAATAATCTGAGTCTTGAGCTCGCTTCAGTATTTTCCACATTTTTCAACCAGCTGTCCGATGAAACTTTCAGCATTTGTAAATGGCTGTTGAAATTTTTAAAAATGCTGGAATTACGCCATTTTAAAAAATGCAAAATTGCTCTTCTCGTAAGATGTTATAGACTTTTTTTCAATCATCTCTAACAAAGCCTATATTGTTACTGAAAATAGTATATCTGAAGCAAAGAGCATAACTTTATTATTTCAGATAATGGTATACAAACAGACCTGCCACAGGAAAGGCCATTATTGCCTATAAAGGTTAATTAATTTCATTCCCCTTAAAGTAGTCATGAAGGGATACATATTGATTCAAGGTTACTGGATCTACATATGTGAAATACAGGCTGAATACATAAGCCTAAACTGTATCTATATATAAAAATGAAGGCGTTCATTAGAAAGTGGAACCAAATCACAGGTTGTAACAAATTTTTTTAAAATATCTTCAGAAGATCTGGAGGTGTTCCCGTTGCAATTGTGAGTCTGAGAACTATAAAAGTGCCTTCTCCAAGTAAAAACCTAACCTGTTAAGAGAAAATGAATGTGGAAATCCAGAAAAAGGTTCAACTCTGACCCATTTGGAAGATAAAATAAGCCTGTGATATCCTGTTCGTTCACCAGGGAGTCATACCTACCATTGAATTGTTACAGCTAGCCAGAATACAGGTATTTATACATTCTGTATGATCCAAGTGCTTAAAATTGCTTTCGACTGTTGACTTCAGCAGAGATGAATGAAAGAAATTTATAGGACCGCTGCAATCCAGGTTCTGTGTAATGACCCCAGGAATATCTCCTGCGTACATCCATCACTCCCCTCCATTCCAGGAGTTCCCAGGGCATTGTGCAAACCCTACAGCAGAGAGGTCACCGCAGCCACCGCTGCCGAGCTCCCACAGCGCCTGCCGCCAGCTGACGGCCGCTCAACAGGAAACAGCTACACAGCACAGGCGGCTCCTAGGGTCATTTGGATGGGCGCCTTCTGGAAAAAAGGGAAAAAAGGGAGAAAAGAACAGAACAGAACTAGAAAGAAACGCTGCGATACGAGTGGGAAAGATGAGTCCTGTTCCTCACTGAAACTGTCCAGACAGACTCTCTTACCTCTGTCCATGTCACGCAATGTGTTTGGACAGCCAGGAGAATGGCTGGATGTGTTATCCAAACACTGAATAACGCTCTTAACAGCTCCGCTGTGACACTGACCAGTCAACACGGCTTCCCTTGGACATCAGCCACACATGATGGAGGGAGAGAGGAGCGAATCTGCCTGGAAACATGCCCATGGACAATTCCTGTCGTCTCTTTGCTGCTATTTGGACTATCTCTGTCTTTTCCATGTAGTCTCCTCCTTCAGTCCTGACTCCTGTCCTGCTGCTTCTTGCTCTGGAGTCAAGGCCATGTATTGTTTTAATGGGGGTTTGCAGGAAAGGAGACAGCGCCTCCCTTTTCTTACAGAGAAGGTAGGTTTAAAGGGTCTCAGAAGGATTCTGTTAGGTTTTCTGATTATGTTTCATGGTTTAGGATGGACACAAAGTATAAATTAGTCAGGCAAAAGGCTGCAATATGCAAAACCTGGAAAATAGCCAAATCCTTCACACTTAGCACTTTCCACATACAGCTTCCCAATAATTTCTAACTCCACAGCTTCACCTCTAAGAGTAATGCTTAGTTTTGAACTTAGCTAAATGTGGTGAAGAATTCAGCCTAGAGCTAACTGAATTAGTACCCAGCCCTTGGGTATTTCAGTAAACTCCAAATAGACCCAGTAAGACAGAATGGAAGGGGAGAGCAATAGATTTTGCAATTAAAAAGCTGTCAGACTCCTGAAGTTGACTCAACGAGTTAAATCACCTAGGCGTTTCAGACTGAAGATCAACATACACATCTTCAGCCCCAAATCATTTATAAGCAGTTGCAAATGATGGCATGTGTGTAGAAATACATATATGTAAATACTGCACAACATATATGTAAATAGGCACAACCTATTCAGCATGAAGCAGCAGCCTCCAAGTAGTTTGAAACTACAGTACCAGGCAGAGCAGGTTACAGCAACCCAACAGACAGGAGAGGTGAGGTTCCCACCTCCAAACCAGGATGATGCAATCTCCCAGTCAAGCACAACTGAGAAAATAAAAAAGTTTTGGAAACCACAGTTATTCCTTTCCAGTCACCTGAGACCTTGAAACCTCAAGGACCCTTGTGCTCAGGACATACCGATGTGGCCACCTGACTTACGATAGTCTTAGAGGAAACAGCACCACAGTTGCACAGGAAAGTGGTCTGTCCTTTGTGTACCTGGATTGCTTTCACAGCATGCCATAAAGCAGGCTGGAATAATTATTCTTCTTCCACCTCTGCCTGCAGGCTCTACCAGGAGGTACCAGAGTAAGGGCAGTGCAGGAAGGCAGACCACACTCGAACACCAGTTTGTTGATAACTGGATGTGGGCTGATGGCACTCTGCCGCCTAAATTCCTGCCTCGCAGCTCCATGCCGTGTGGCGTGATTCGTCCCAAGGGTGGTGTGGTGCATCAGCGTGTGGTATCACCAGGTCTTTGGGTGCTTGTGCAGGCAACTGAGGGCTCTTCTACCTGTAGCACTGGCAGCAAAGTTGGGGTCCTCCATCGCTGCCTTAGGTAGGACTGCTCACTAATCCTGACCCAAGGTGAGGTGCTGGAGCCATGGGCCTCTCCCTGCGGGAACTTTTCACTAGAGAGAGGGAGGGGAGGGAGGTGGACCCCTGCCAACAGATCCGAAAAAAGAGGGGTCTTTTGCTCATTATCTGGATATATATTGCCATTGCTGGTTTTGCCTGGCTTTATGACTGCACTCCCTCTTGCCTAATAAAGACCTGGGAATGCAAGTGAGCGGTGGAAATCCATCTCTTTAAGAGCTCTCGGGGAGGGTATGTTTAGTTTTCTCAGGTTTCTAAGTGGAGACTGGAATTCAGTTCTTTATCAAGAGGGGCCATGAGTGTATTAAATCCAGATATTTTCTCTGCTGTTAACCACCTGGCAGAAACGTTACGCTAATTACATCAGATGTATTTTCTCAAATTTTCCTGCTTCTATTAAGAGTGTGAGGCTTATGTCAGAGGAACCAGTCTGACCGCTGGGAAATGCAACCTGTCTTATCCACGTTTCAGTTCTCAGATTAACTAGGTGACAGAGAGACCCTCGTGGGAGGCACGGCCTGGAGACAGAAATGGGCAGGTCGTGAGAGACGAGCATGGCAGAAATGATCCGATTCTGTTACCACAGAGCTGTGGGTCTGTGTGTACGGGGCAGTGAGTTGACAGGCACTGTGCCAGTAGGCAGCGCGCAAGACTATGTGACTTGAACCTTGGCTTAATAGGAGCAATGAAAGTAATTTTTATGCCGTGCAAATGGCTCTCTACCTTCCTCCTAATGCTCAACAGGCATTTTTTGGGGTTGCCATTGTGAGAATGATGGGAATGGTGAAGGAGATATTGGCTTGGTCTGGAGAGGGAGGAAGAGAAAAGATCAAGAGGTGGGAGAGAGACCATGTTTATGACACTGAAGATGAGCCTTCATATCTTCCAACAGATCTCTGCCCCTCTAGCAAATGCCGCAGTGTTGCTAGCCATCATCTCATGCCCTGCGGTATCACTCATGCAAACTAGAGTGTTTCGCCTTTTGTTGCCTAGTATTTTGCATTTTTTTGCTAAGGGTGTCTCAAAACTCAGACATGTTAAGCTGTGGGCCAGGCTTTGGTGGAAGCTTACAGTGCTAGGATTTTGCTGGGAAGCAGCAGTGTTAATTTTTATCTCCATCCAAAAACAAATTGCCCAGAAGTGACAGTGGCAAAAACAGTTTTTGGTAGAAAAGAAAACCATTGTCGTGCACGAAAGAGAGAAGCACAATAAAAAGTCACAGTTAAAAAGGGAGAAAAGTAAAATATGATTTGACCTTGTTCTTTCGAGATGAGACTCAGGCATGAAACTGGATTGTGGGCTGAAACTCTTACATTTAATGGCATTTTCTAACATGCTCCCACCAGATGCTTCTGTAGATTGGAAATGAGCAACAGGGAAGAAATATGGTATTTTCTTACATGATGCAACAAGATGTTGTACTTCCTGGCCACATATAAAATGAATTTACAACGGAAACATGCCAGAAATGCCTGAGGGTAACACTAGCCATAGCAGAACACTGAGTCTTTTTTTTTTTTCTCCAGCATTGAATAATGGGACTGAATGTCATTTTTCTTAAAACAACCCCAGGATGCGTGGCTGGAGAGTGAGATCAAGGTTCCATGTTTCATAGGGCACATCGGGAAAAAGTTATTGTGTAATCAGATCTTATATGCACATACGTCCTCTGTCACACACACTAAGATAACTCTCGAGGTTATTTATTGCAACAGACCCCTACAGTGATGACATTATGAAATTAATATTATTACTATGAATAATTGCATCATTTTCTCTGATTCTAGTTATTCTTGTTTCCTGATAATAGATGCATGTCAATGCTATTCATTGTTGGAGTGACTGGAAACATTTCAGATGGTTTGCAGTGGATAGTTTTAATGTCCTCCAAGCAAAGGGGAAAAATACACCTTGACTCTTTTTGGCCTTGAAACTACGCAACAGATTTGCAAAATATTTAAGCACAGGGCTACCAGGTCCCTGCCAAGGTCACTGTAACCTACAAAAACACTCCCACTGATTTCATTAGGCTTTACATTACACTGAAAAGACCGGAGCGATCAGAGCTGCCTATTAGTACAAAGCATGGAAGAGGGATAGCCAATCTCATAATGCACGTTCACTAGTAAATTGACCTGCGCCGAGACCTGTGTGTCTCAGAGGGCCGGACGGCAGCGCTGAGCAGTAGGTGATGAACAGCCATGCAGGCAGAGGGGCAGATTCAGGTGCTGGTTACAACAGTGCAAATCTCCCTTTCAGGATAAGCAATGCTTTACGCTTTACACAGGGAACTGGAGAAATCACCACTGGGGAGTAAGCTGAGAGACCTGGAAGATCTTAGTGCCTTAGTTAGGGCTCTTTGCCTTAGTGTCAGCTCTTCCGCACTGATGCACATATGCTTTCCTAACCACAATGCTATCTGAAGCCTCCATCTTGGTTAACATTTCATCATTCACACTCCAGGAATTATCATTTCCTCTAGACATGCTGACAAAGCTCATTGTTTATTGCTCACAGCACGACAGAACTGCTGGTTTTGCTTTGGACTGCGAGATGTTTGGAAAGCCACATGCTTTTTCTGAAGCCGGCTCAGTCTCCTCCGTGCCAGCCTCAGCTGCTGCGTTCGCTTTCGCCCAGAATGCCGGATCCTGTCCACAATGAGCCAGAGCAGAGGGAAGCGTCAGCTTGAGACTGACCAAACAGCACTGGATTTCATGTAATCATGGCCAAATTCTTCCTGGCAGCCACACCTACAGCCTTTCCAGCAGCGATGGCTGGCGCTTTTCTACCTTGCTCCCCTCTGAATCCATTGATAAGCCTGTCCGAGGAGTGAGCCAGGGAGGTTCATCTGGAGATGTGCCCATCGTGCCGCTCCCCCCACCCAGGGGAGATTACGGCTCTTCCTGGCAGCAGTATTGCCCGTGGAGGGATTATAACAGGGCAGGGGGCTGTGCACCACCCCTCTGGAAAAGGAAGCAATCTTCAGCAATGGTCCTGCGCTCTAGGTCTCCCCATCCAGAAATGGGGATGACACCTGGCTGCTCACTGACCTGTTAGAACACTGCAGTTACCAACGGTTGCTAAATGCTGCAGTTGGAGAAATGCAGATCATTATTAGTTACTGCATTTCATATGACAGGACATATATTTTTCCATAAGTCCCTGAAATCTAAACTAACACAGAAAACCCAGGACTAGTCCTACATATCTGTACAGTTACCTCCGGCTGCACGTCTGAGCCCTCATTTCGGTCCAGGAGGAGTGAGAGCTGAGTTTTTGACGAAGGTTCAATTTCTGTCTTGCAGGAAAAGTCCTGAACCACATAATCCGATCTCCCCGGCTAAAACTTCTCCTGGAGGACCTGTACTGCTCACAGCAGTACTGCGGGCAAGAGGGAGGACACACAGCACAGGAGCTGCCTGGGGCTCCTGCCCACGAGCTGAAGCCACCCAAAGGCAGGCAGGGAGCCCTTCTGCCTGCCCAGGGACAATAACTGGCCCAGGCGGAAAGAGGGCAGCTGCATACAATGAGCAGAGGCAGAGCAGCTGGAATGGACGAAGAGCTGTAAGACCCGCACAGCAGCAGCCAGGGGCTGTCCTCAGCACATAGCAATTCCACAGGGACAAGGAGGGTGATGGCAGCACTCCTCATTACATGGGGCAGGCGTGCTCGAAGGCACAGGACACAGCCTCCGCAGTATGGAGGTCCCTCTGCATCCAGCGATCGCTCCCAAGGTTGGGTTGTTCCCCCCATGGTAACCCCAAAGGAACTAGTCCAGCCTAGGGAGGTAGTAAGGAGAGGTGGCCGGTTTGTTATCACTGGGAAATCAACAATTGGTTTGAATAGTTTTTTGGGAGGGCAGAAAACTCCTGAGGGCCACTGGTGCTGATGACAAACAGCAGCTTGACCAGGAAGACCATAGGCAGGTGCGTGGTACTGGGAGCACTGCCTTTCCTTACTCCCCACCAGCACCTCACTCGGTCTTACTTTGCTGCCTTGGCCTGACAAGCCCCTGTAGATGTGACCTGTCTCTTGGAGCTTGTTATCCCACGTTTTATTTGCATCACACTGGACCTGCCCAGGTGATTAAACAAAAGCCATCTTTTTATTATTGTTGTTGTTTTTACTGTGCAATTGCTATGTCCTTTATTTGGGCTTTGCTTTTCCTGTGAGGAATAATCTCTGGAAACTTGGATAGGATCCTTTGGCTCACACTAGAAAAGGTAATAAAATCCTGGGAACCCAAAATGCTTCTCTGTTGTTTTCACCAAACATCTTTTCCCATCTTGAAAAAAATGTGCTTCTCTGTTCTGATTTGTTTCCTGATTTAGGGGAAATTCATTCCTAATCTGCCAGCTTTCCTCCTGTCCAGCGGACCTGGGCATTTGAGAGGCTGTGACCAAGTGCTCAGAGGGCTCCACAGACCTTCCTTCTGCTCCCCACCACACTTTTGACTCTCCCTACAGCTACAAGGAAGGCACTTATTTCCTCATCGCTCTGGGTTCTCCATCTGCCACCTTATGATATAATATTTACTTACCTTTTCAAAGCATTTTAAATCTCCATAGGAATGCATTATAAAAGTGCATTAGTGTTATTACTATTCTCCGTTGTGTAACTTGGAGAAATGGCTTATGTAAGGCTGGCTCCTCTGTCCCCTCTCTGACCCCCATCCATTGTCCCGATGCTGCTGCCTCCTCCTGCGACAGCAATAATTCAGCTCCAGTTTCCCAGTATCCCCCTCAGGCTCCTACCCAGACCTTGGGGAATAACCATCCAGTCCCCTCTACTTTGGTCCAGAGATCAGTTTTGGATTCAAAGGTCCTGCTGCTTCTCTCCCCGCACCTCTGGTGAACATGCCTGCATTACAGTCCCGATATAAGTTTTCAGAGACTTCAGAATGACTTGTATGATCACAAAGCCCCTTTTTCTGGCATCTCTGAAGTAACCCATCAACAAAAAACTGACATATTTCCTTATAACTATGACATGAGTTTTATCGGGAGGACATTTGTAACCTTTTACCCCTGCACTCTCTCAGGCTCGGCTTTCACAAACTAAGTATAGTAGGACCGTAAGAGCAATCAAGTAGTAACCTAAAGTAGAACGTATTCAGGTGTTACGGTGGGAAGACTGGAGCTCCGGATGAGAATGACATAGCTGAATGCTGAAGTGTTACTGACTGTGACCTGCTTTCTCTGCCACAACATTTTTCTTTTTAGTAGGTAAGTTAAATTTTTTTGTTCCTTTTATTTAGTGCCATGCCAAAACACCTATTTTCAGTGACATAAAAGGCTGTCAAAACAGCAGGTACTTGAATTAACAACACCGTGTAGGATCTTTCACTAAACGGGCTGGCGACAGGAATCTGAAGGGTGCAAACTAGCGAGATCCTCCATGCTCTTCCTCCTTTTTCTCTTCCTCCTTTCCTGAAGGATATCGGTCCACATCCTTACCATTTTATGTGAAACAGCTGCCAGGTTTCATGCCAGAGGTGACTGCATTTCAGAGACAAGCAAATGCACTGCTGTATTGCTGCCAGATACTGATCTCATGTACATTCGCCTTGCCTTTTCAAACAGCTCCGTTGGACTTGGGTGGTGCAGCTCCAGCCTGACCCCAGTGTAAAAGAGATCTAAGCCCATTCCGCTATTTTTTGGCATTCAAAAAATGTAAATTATGTGCCTTATAACGATGTACCCATACATTCTGCCATCCTGCTAATTCCTGTCTCACACAGGTGCTCTCTCTGTCGTAGCCAATTATTTAGACAAGAACTGGTGACTAATAGAAACAATTTGTAGGAAACATGCTGTTCCCAAGTGACCAACAGCAAATTGCTAATGACTGACATTAGAATGACCGTTCTCCAAAGAGGAATAGTTGAAAGCCCACTGTGCACAGCGCTGATCACATTTAAAAACAAAACACCCCCCGCCGATCCTGACACCTGCCATTTATCCTGGCTACTGCTTGCCTCCTTTCTCTGGTACATCTGTAAGAGCAATTACACCGAAATGCAACAACTGTGTATTTGTTTACACAAACATGAAATGTGATTTAAAACACGTCGGTAATGTGACCTTATAAACTTGATGGACAAAATATTAAAAATACAAATGCACTATGGGGAGCAATTCTGCACTGCTCAGGAGATGGATCACAGGGCTTAATAGATCGTTTCCATCTCTGAAATTTCTGAGTCATGATGAATGGAATTTCTTAGTATTTGAAACAAGAGAGGGGCACGTTTAAAAAGACTGGAGAGGACTGCAGTGTAAAATCTTTGCACTATAAAAAAGGCAGCCTTGGGTTTTATTGCCCCTGCAGGGAGTCTCCTGTGAACCAAACAGCAACTAAATCAAATAAACATTTCTGAATTAAATCCATCTTCTCTGTAGCTTTGGGGAGTTTAAAAAACCCAGTAATTTATTGAATTGCCTTTCATGGTTATACCTGCAGATGCCTTTTGAATTTGATAGCAAAAACATTTAAACTCATAGTGTTTCCCAAATCAGCTAAATCCATTATATCACCCGTGCCAGTTACTATATTTGTAGGGCACTGAACAGTGGCCTTTATTGTTTGCTGTTCATGGGGCTGTGCATAAGAGCGAGCTTAGTCTGTCTCCAGAGATATACACCTCCCTTACTGGCACCAGAAATATTATACCAGCTTAAATCAGTGCAAGCTTTCCATGCTGTCACTGCCTCCCCTGTTTTGATCTGGTGACGGTAATCTCTACTCACTGCTGTGCTGATACCCTTTGATTCAAGGCCCCTTCTCTACTTCTGCTGTTCTGAAAAAAATTAACAAGTGCAGCTTAGGCATGTTATGAACAGTTAGCAAATTTCCACACCTAAGAGGGTATGTGGGCTTGGATATCTGGTTTCCTTTGCATGCAGATGGAGAGGTGAAAATCCTTACGTGGGCTTGTCATATCCTTATCTTGAACCCTCCAGAAAAGTAGGAAAATGAAGGCGAGAAGGTGAATGATCCAGCCATCAAGTAACTTAGCTCTTCTCGCAGGCAGTGAAATTTGCTTAGAAAACCCAAGAGAGAGGAAAAGTCCAGGTGGATATGCGGTACTGCAGTTTCAGCAAATGAGCCATCTGAGGAGTGTTAGGGCAGAGCACGGGGATAAGGGCAGAGCCATCCTAAAGGGTTTTAGGAGCAAACACAGTAGAGGCCCTGATGATGGCACCTGCACTGCTCTCTGGGGTGGAGGTCTTTGGGGAGAGCATCTCATGACCTCCCACCTCTTGCATTTATGATCCCTTATCATCCTTCCCTGTCTGCCACACAATCCTTTCCTCTTCCTCTTCTTCCCACTCCTTCAATTTACCATTTTATACCATCTCTGGGGCTAATTCTGCAATTGTTTACATGGCATAGGACCATTAGGAAAGCATTTAACATGTTCTGATGTGATTTAGGAGGTGGAAATAGCCATGTGAAGAGCAGGCTTTTGGCATACCCATAAGTAGCTTGTGGGTCACAATTTGCAAACCCTTTGATGCAAGCACAGGCCAGGCCATTTAGCAACAACAGCTCCTAGAGAGTCTCTTCATTCAAGTGACCGAGGCTTTTGCAAGGAACAGGAGAACATGAGTTTTCTTTCTGCTGTTTCTTGGCAGTTCTACGGAGGCGTGACTCGCTGCTTAAAGATATTTTCCATATTGCTTATCTTTTCTTTCCTTTTGAGTGCCACATGGTCTATCATTTCTCTCAGCTCAGATATAGGCCCCAAGGGGACTTAGTCTACAAGTAAAACACAGAACTAAGCAATACTGATTAAAAACTAAAACCTTTTAGGCATACTGCTGTTGTCAGTGACACTGGTTTCAAATGCTTTCCCCCTTCTCTCTGTCTCCCCTCTCTTAGCGGCTTGTTATGAGCTCCATGATGCCACTTGTTATCCAGGTGATCTATGCCAACACAGGATGGATGGAAGGGTCCAGCTGCAAATCATATCACTAAAA
Organism: Burhinus oedicnemus; assembly: GCA_008921705.1. Lineage (NCBI taxonomy): Eukaryota > Metazoa > Chordata > Aves > Charadriiformes > Burhinidae > Burhinus > Burhinus oedicnemus. The sequence continues at coordinate 220,190 of VFFE01005886.1, read as the reverse complement.
ACATTTTGTAAAGCGTGCCCCAGCTATAGCCAAAACATTCCCTTTTCATGTGTTACTATCAACATCTTAAATTCTTCATTCCGTACATTTCCAAGTCCTGTCAGTGGAAGGATGGTAGCTCATCTCGTTTCCTGTTTTGACTTTCTATTTCTCAGGTGCTAGCACAACTAGAAAGTCTGAATCATTTTTAATTTCACCCCCTTCAAAAAAGGTTTTCAT
>VFFE01005886.1:188805-219951 GCA_008921705.1 Burhinus oedicnemus | reverse complement strand
GCGCTGCCCCGTCTCAGGTGAGGGCGGGCGGGCGGGTACGGGTGGTGCCGTGGCGGGCGGTGGGCTGGGCTGTGCTGGGCCGGGCCGTGCTGGGCCGGGCCGCGCCGCGGCGGCGGCGGCGGTGGTGGTGGTGGCGGCGACGGCGGCGGGCTGACCCCAGCGGCGCGGCGGGGCCGACCCGCGGCTCCGGGGCTCCGCCGCTGGCCTGGCCTTGCCGGTTTTTTTTCCTCGCCGAGATGCGGCCTGCCGGACTCTGACCCGCCTCCCGTTTCTCCCCAGGCATGGTCGCCGCGCTGTAGGAGGGCCGGGAGCCGCGGCGATGCCAGAGGAGGAGCCGCTGGAGGAGAGCGCTTGAGCTTGTCTGGGGATACGTTCAGTGTGTGTGAAACGTGTACGTTACCCGAAACCTTGGTTTCAGTATTGCTGTTTTTATTACATCTAGAGGAATAAACGGAGGCTTGTTGTTATAATCTCATCCTTAGTATCCTTCCTTTTGGAAAAAGTAGAGTGTTTCGTTATGACTTGAACATACACAGAAGTCAGTTTTGCCAGCTGTAGCTGGGTGGTTTTCCCTGTTTACTGTGCCTGTCGTCACTTGTCCCGTTGATATTGGCATGTGCGCCGCTGCTTCGGCTAGATTTGCCCTCTGGCAAAGCTAAACTTTGACCTGAATGGTCTCTTGTGTAAGAAGTGCAGGGTGAGTATCAGAACAAGGCATGTAACGTTTCACAACCAGGCTGTTCAGAACATAACTGTGGCCACAGAAAGCTGCGTAGCGAAAATAAATGCTAGAATTCAGCTATGTATGCAGCTTCACATTGGTGCTTACGTGTATTCACTGTGATACAGTATGTGGTAGTTACTAGACTTTTTTAATCTCCTCTTATGCTAGTGCACAGAGTGGACTATGCTCACGTAATGAGTAGCATATTTTTGCCTATTGATTGTGAAGTATTGCCATATCTCATTTACTTCATGCAAGCTGTCTCTTGTTTTGAAGACACCACCCACTCCCTGCTTTAGGACCCCTGGCCTTTTCAGTAGTGGTTATCACAGCAATACTTTAATATTTCTGAAGTACAAACTTTTTCTGCTGTAACATGGAGAGATTAATAGATGGTCTTTTTTTTCCTCCCCTTCTTCTTACTTTACAAATGGGGAAACTAGGATTAAAAAAAGGAGGACAGCCAAAGTATATGTTAAATTGAACACAAAAATCTGAAATGAGTTGGTTGACTTTGTAATCAGATTTTATAGTATTATCTGATATTCTGTAAACCTTCACTGGCAGCTGTACTGTCTGGCTCCTCAGCAAATTGAGGTACAATTTAACAGTGTGAAGACATAGTTTGGTCGATATGTGGGCTGCAGCTGAGGAGTGTGGTCTCACTCCTTTGCCATCACTGGCCATGGGTTACTCTTTGCTCTCTTTGTAGTGGATTTAGTGGTTGGATGGTTGCAGGGACAGTTGATCTAATAGTTTTATGGGGATGGCTGTCACATGGAGCCTATTCTAATGAGTGTTTGATCTGATATGAATGAAAGCTGTTTCTCCTCCTGCACTAATGTAAACCAGCTGTGGGTTAAGTATAATGTGAAACTACCTTGAGAAACCAAATCTCAAGTTGGCCATTTAGAAAATAAGGACTACACTTAAAACTTCTGAAGAGTTTGGATTAAAAAAAGAAAAGTCAGCCATGGGTAGGGAATATGTGGTAACAGTGAAGCGAGTGCAAGTCTGTGAAGGAACTTTCCCATCTTTCCAGAGTCTTTTCTCTATTCACTTCTTGCCAAAGAGCTTCTGTGCTAAAAAAGGGAAGCCTCTTGCAAAGCCTTATTGAGACCTCAGGGGCTGGTCTACCATGTATACTCAGTGAGGTAGGAAACTTGAAGGAAAAATAGCAATTGTATCCTACTGTGAAAGCCAAACTGAAGTTGTGCAGAGAAAACTTGATTCTGATATGTTCCAGCTCCTCAGTCTTGATGTGTTTTGTTTTTGTGGAGTTCCCTACCCTTCTCACAAAAGCAATCTCCAGAGAAAATTGGAATTGTAACGAGGCATCATCTTCACATCCACCTGAGGTTTTAGCAGTGTTAAGGTTACTTCATCCAGCAAATCCTTTCCCCAGTTGCTCAGGGGACAGGCTGTCATGTGTTCCATCTTTCCTGCAGTCTCTAATTCTTCAGCAGCTATTTTTAATAATGGCAGGCTGGATTCTTAATCACCTGAACTGTCTCAGGTGTAAATCCTCTTGTCCTTCTGCTGGCTTTCTATTTGATTCTGTCCAAGACTTCTCCCTGTAAAGTTTCTAACTCTTAATTTTTGTTTAGACAGTCTCATTTATGTCCTTTCTTTCCCGTCACTTGTCCTGTCCTTCAGTGTGCTTCTGCTCCCACTCCTCCCACCTCTGCTTTGCCAGAACACACCTTTACCTTTTGTTGGCTGCTTCTTCCAGCTTCTTGAGACATGCAGAGTCTTTGTCTCAGTTTATGCTTTCCTCCTATGTAGTAATCAGGTACAAATGATCTTTGTTTTTCTCTGTCTTTCTTTCCTTATTTTATTCTCCTGTTCTCCACTTACAGTCTTGTTCAAGGTTGTCCCTTCCTTGTTCCCTTGTTTCTTCAGATTGTAGTACTGAGAACACATAGACAAGACTCCTCATGTTCTGTATCTGATAGTGAGTTCCACAATCTGCTTTATTGTTTTATTAGCTATGGACTGAGGAGACGTGGCTTGTCTGTGTTGCATGTGTTGTGTTTGGTCAGCACTTAAGGCTAAGGGAGGGGAAAATGGAAATTTTAGAGAGTTGACTTTTTGAAACAGGTCCCCACTGAGTGTGTACAAAAACTTGCAGTTTAGTTTTATGTGATTTTTTTTTTGTTGTTGTTGACCTGGCCAAAAATTAAATTGCTCCTGAAAGACCATTCTGTGTTATAAAGTCCTTTGTTGCTGCTACAGGGCACAGTGCGATGCGAGAGAGCAACGTTAGCAGACTTCTTGAAACATAGACAAAATGTCTTCTCTTTTGCCTAGTCTTTTTCTCTCAGCTGAACTAGTTTGCTTGTGAACTTGTTTTGCTATAATAAACTTAATTTACTTAATTTCATGTTTGTATTAGGGTTTGTTACATGCTTAGGGGTTTAAAACTGAGGGAGTCTTTACTTGACAATACAAAATTAATTGCTCCACTAGGTTCACCCACTATCCTTTCATGAGTTTGAGAAAATGAATTTGCCTTTAATCTGACATCAGGCTTATTTTTTGGTGGATTTTTTGGTGTTTATTTCTTTTTCCCCAGGATTCCTTGAAACAAAACTGTTTTTTTCATCTTGCTGCTTTTAAACATGCCTTTCCAAGACTTTGCACCTGTGATATTAAAACTCCCATGACTCTAAGAGGGGTTTTTTTTTGGTCTTCCTTTAGTATAATATGTTCTATTTATGTTATTTTAGGTATCGAGGGAGCAGGCATTGCCTTCATTCTAGTGGTTCTGAAAAGTATTGCTTAAACTCAAGTGCTTTCTCATTGAGCTTATAGTAGTTTTGTTGTTTTTAAGGCATCCAGCATATCTTACTGTTGAATGAAATCTGTATTTATTTGCTCTTCTCTTTTGATGGCAGCTTCAGAGGTGCCATGAAGGCTAAATGAATAGACTACCTGATGAGTCTATATGAAGCAGTTATGTGGCTCACCACACATTGCTTGTAGAAAGAGAATTAATTTTCCTTGAAAATGCTCTGGTCTTTTATAAAATTACTATTTGAATCATGGAAGTGTTCCTGTAAACTGCTGTGTCCCCAGCCATGTTCACAGTTCCTGGGTGCTTCAGTATATAAATGACAGATTGTTTTGTACTCCTTCACCAAATCATTGAAATGACAGAGCTAGCTGTAGTCAGAAGAATCAAAAGATAACCAAAACCCCAGGCTTTTACAGGAGAACAAGAAATAAAACACAACCAAGCCATTCATTGCTCTTGCTGAATCGAAGACAAACAGTAGCAGGCACTACAGGTACTGACGAGTATGTGCAGTCATGATTTTTAAACAAGAATGGAGTTACTTTGATTTCCTGAAATCCTGTTAGTTGTGTCAAGCTGATAATGGTTGTCACAGATTGAGATTTAACTTACTGCTTGAAGTAACTGGAATTTATTATGGTTATACATGAAACGAACATACAGATCTGGGGCTAGTGTGTGTATTTTTTTTTTCCCCTTTTAACTTTTGTGTGGTAAGTATGATAATGATTCCACCCAAATATAAATGTTAATTGTGTAGTAACAGAAAATATGCTGTATGACCTTTCAAATCTATTAGGAAGACCCTCTCTGGTGCTTGAAGGTGAAAATGTTACCATCTTGCTGCACGTGAAAGCTTGTGTGAAATGCCTCGTACGGCCACTGATGCGGTTTTAACAGTGATAAAAGTGCTGAGAATCCTCTGTTCAGCTTGGAGAGACAGAAGCAGATAAAAGATTCAAAACTTTTTTTCTCAAAGAAAATTCTTTATATCTAAGTAATTCATTCCACATCACTTGGTAATTTTGCTCTTAGGTTTCATTATGGTTACTCTTATCTAGTGTTGGTATTGATTTTTAACATCGATTTCCCCAATCTCCACACAAGCAGCGACCTACAGCCTGCATTTGTTCGGATCGAGTATTAGCATTATGTGTTTGAATTTGGAAGATAATTGCATATCTTGCAAATTACCCATTGGCTGTTTCATCTTGAAACATTTAGAAATCCATTTTAGTTTCTCGTAATTATAATGTTTTAGTCAGACAGCAATCTAAACTTAGGACAGCACTTTGGCAGTGATATGCTTGTTTTTCTAAAATGAGCACAGTTTCTGTGGTTAAATTTTCCTTTCATTTAAATATAGATTTTAATCAGTGTAGGCCAAACTTTTCCAACCATGTTTAAAATTAGCTCAAGCCATATTTTAAAATGTATGTTCTCCTAATGTGATTTAACTTGTGTAGAAAAATGTATGCAGAAATCAATGTTTTTAAGCTGATTAATGCTTTTGATGTGTTTTTACAATTTATTTGCAAAAAACACTTATAGACTGGCTCAAATATGACTTGATACTCATAGTCTCTGTGTAATAAATATCACTGAAAGCACTTTGTGCTGTGCTTCTGAAATCTGAAAGGTAGCTGTTCAAAATAAACTGTAAATTCTGCTCATCAAGCAGCAAAGTTACATCAAAACAAAGTAAAATGCTTGCTTCTCTTCCAGACTTCCATGCAAGTGTTGTTTTGGAGACGACTGAAGTTTTCATTGGTCATCTTGTACTTCTTTAGGCAGGGTATAGTTACCATTTTCATTTGGTAAGGTGAAGTTGTAAATAGATGTATGGCAAGTGTTAAGCTTTGTGTAGGGGATATTCAACATCGTATGTATTCCAGAATAGAAATGGAAATGAGTCTGAATTGCATCTATAAGGTGGCTATTACAATTCCCTGAATTACTGCTAAACATTTGTAGTTTCAGTTTCTAGAAAAGTATTAAAAAAACAAACAAACACCACCCCCACCCCCCCAACCAAAAGGACCCTCACAACTATTACCAGTCTTCTATCCCTGTTTTTACCCAAATGCAGGATAAAAGGTCTTTGCTATACCCAGAAAGTTTTCCAGTTGGCGAAGTGTTCAGAGATCACGGGAGCCAATCTGTCAGCAGACTTCCCTTCAGATAGACCATTTCTACTGATCACAGGTAGGGTGAGGTGCTTTCACAGAGAAACATCAGGACAAATGCCCTAAGAGGAGATGAGTTGTATGGATTATATGGAATGCAGTGTGGTTTTATGTGAGATGTGGTGGTTAGCTTTGACAGCTGTTTCTTTAGTGAAAATGATGTGGAAAAGAAACTGTCCTGGTTTAGGCATGGAACTGTGAGAAATCTTAGTTTTTCAAATGGTTTATTTTGTTATTCAGATGCTAGAAGGACTAGATTCTTCTAGTTGTTAATCTTACAGTAATCATTCGTCTGTTCAGCTGATCAATTCCATTGCTATCAAGATCATGTTACTGTGATTTTAATGATCTGCTAGAATGTACAGAATGTTGGTTTTGAAAAAGCTGATAATACTATAGCAATAGTAAACAATAGCAAATTTACCAGACTTCCTTTTTTTTTCCAGTTGCTTCAGGCTGTGCTATTATTTTTAAGAAACTTAAATGGAACAAACACTTTTTAATTTCACTCAATGATTTTTCTCATAAACAGGACTAACTTTTACCCAGAATTCATGTGGTGCAGTGGGAATTTCTCAAGCATTCAGCTCACTGAATACCAGTTACATGTTTTGTGCTTGTTGAAAAACAACTTTTAACTCTTCTGGCAAGATAAAGCCAGGAGACAGTGGTGACCACATGCTCATCTGTGGAAGTTAACTTTTCAAAGTGAACCAAACTGCAAACTGGCTTCCAGCTTTCAGGCTATGGTCAGAACTCGGAGCTTGTTCCTAGTTCTGCTGTGCAAATTTTTTAGATTGTGTACCAGCTGGAGTTGGGGCCATGTGCTCCAAGGAAGTCACCACTAGGTCCTTTAATGAAGCCAAGGAAAACTACAAAAGATTTCTCAAAGAGCAAAACAAGTAGAAGAAATACTGACCTATTAAGTCTATGCTGGGAGTCAGTCCTTTTTTTTTTTTTTTTAACTCTCCACTCGTGGAAAACCTCTTTCTCTAGAGTACAACATTTCAGAAAGTGTGAGGTAATACTCTCATGCCAAGGTTATTGAGCCAATCTGTCTGGTAAGGTAAGGCTAATCATTTCCTTTCAGCCTCCTGCGCAGCCTCCTGGTCTTCCCTCTTCAGTGTGAAAACACCACTAAATCTGTCAACTTAGCTAGTGAATTCCCTTAAAAAGAAAACAGCTTTAGCAATTTCTTTCAAGGTTTCTTGCTCAGGTCAGTAGATTTGTCCTTAGGACAAGTAAAAATGATGCGCTGCCAGTGAACTAATGATGTGTAACTCGTCATCAGATAGTGGAAACAATTAACGTTCTGGGAACTGGCATGCATTTCACATTTGGAAAGGGGGTGTTTGGTTTGGTTTAATCTCTCCTAAATAGTTGCAGACCGTCTAGGAAGATGGAATGTAATATTCTGGGTATGTTTGATCTTTCTAAACTTTGGGGATAGACTGGTTTAGAACAGGGTTGGTCTTACTGCATTTTCTGCTGTCTCCATGAGGTGGATAGATGTTGCACTAGGGTTTCCTTAGAAAAATACTTCTGTGTCAATCTGATTTATAAGAAGTGTTTTGCAGACTCATCTATTTCTAACCATTGAAAGTGACAGAGGGTGTGTCTGTCCCAAAATTATGGCTTCACTCAGAGAAGTGTGTTCTTTTATTAGGAACACTGGGTTTAAATTTTCATTTGAATACCAAGTTTTAAATAAAATCCTGACAGTTATCCTCTATTTCCAGTGCTTGCATGGGTCTACTATTCATTACAAAATGGATACTTCATTATTTTTTCCTAATCTTTAGATCCTAATTTCCAAAATTTACATAGAGTAGTAATTTTGTTTAAAAACTTCCTTTGCAAAAAGTTTTTTTTTTTACTTAGATTGTAGTAAAGGTAGGCATTGTACTTAACTGTATCTCAGTCCTAATCTGGAGAAAGAATCTTGGTCTCTCCTAAATATTGAGAAGCATTTGGTTTTGCATGTCTGTTGGATACAGGGTTAGATGTTGAACAGTGTCAGCTCGACTAAGTAATAAAAAAATCCCGCTTCAAGACAATGCTTTAACTAAATAACACATCTCATTTAGATTTTGACAATGAGTAAAAAAAGCTGTGCGTTTATCTTGTGTGCCACCTTAATAGTTTTTGAATGATAAATGCCTGCAATGATGTCAAGAGTTAAAAAGCTGTATTTTTTTGTGTGTTCTTATTACAGTAGGTCACTGAAGGACCTCGAGAGATGACTGATCTGTAAAATTGAGACAAAGGCTCTGTAGTTACGGTAGTATGGAAATTAAATATAGGCAGAAGCAAATGTGGCTTGAGTGGTCACAGTAGGGATGTCGCTAAAATGATTGTTGGTAACACAGGAATACATAGTATCTTTTGTCTAAAGGGAAAATAGCTAAAATTATGGTTTTTTTTGTTAAGGTAATTGCAGTAGGCTAGTCTATTGAAGAACAAAATGACGTGATAAGCAGCACACTTGTGCAGCAGAGTATCTTTGAAAATACACTAATAGCAGTTATTTTGAATTAATGAAAGAACCCTGTGAAGAGTTTAAAGGATTTAGTAAGCTTTGATTGTGTCAGTCACAGGTTAGTAAGCTTTTTTTTTTTTATGGTCTGCCTTCTCTCTATGCCTTTGCAGCTTGGCAGACCATCGCCCTTCCACAACAGCACTATGCCCCTGAAATGGCTATAGCAAATACTTACTTCCCTTTTTCTAAGGGAAGCTTTAAGTTATTCCCATGTTGCCTGCAGCCCCAAGTGTGTTCAGTCTTGTTTGTTTTATATGTAGAAAGTTGTAAATAAGGCTGGATTTTCTTTTTTAACTTTATGTAAGACATCCATAAAAATTTGCTAAGCAAACTAACATTGCATATCTTGTCCGTAGCTTTTTTTTATCATGAGCACCGGGCATGCAGAATTAAGCTTGCTTTCAGAACAAAAGGTATTGTTGTTGTGAGCAGAATGCTAAAGTGAGTTTGCATATTAGAAAGAAAGATTATATTTCCTGTCTCCATCATTCCTCACTGTGTCTTGAAATGCAGCATTAACTGAAAAAGGCATATTTAGGACAGGCTTTTGCTGAAGTTTAGACACATGTCATTTATTCATAAACATAAAGTAAGAAAACCTTAAAATTTAGGGAGACCCTCTGGTAGCTTTGGATTTTTATATGTATTCTATATATACAATATTAATACAGATGATAATGTTTGAGGAGTATCACAACATGACATATTGGCTAGGAGATACCCCCAAAATGGAAAATAGTAGTTGCAAAATGTTGTTGTACATTGGGTTCCACAGGCTGCAGAATATTTTAGAATGAAAATTTTCAGTAGTACTGAAAATGATCTAATCTGGCAGATGAGTAATATTTTAATGAACGCTTATAGCACAACAAGGGGAAAGAGAAGTTATCAGCAGGCATTTCTTCATCACTTGAAAACTGCTTTTACTGCTGTAGCTCTCCAGCCATTTAGTTAAGTGTTTACAACCTTTACAGGGATTATGTTGCAGGCTTTAGAGCAAATGCCTTTGTTTGGCCTCAATATCCTGTAAAGATACCAATTCCCAGGATTGTTGCATGTGGGACCCTAGTTCTTCTGCATGCAACTGGTGCAAGTCTCCCTTAAGAACTTGGGATTTGGTGTTAGTATGGAGGAGTGGCCCAACCTTAGGAGTTGTGTCTTCTTTTGTGAGACCTCAATGTCTGTCCTTCCCTTGAGAAAGATTATGGTATGCTTTTGTGCCAGCTCCAATGTCTTGAACAATTTTAATGTTTCCAGTGAAGTTATCAAGAACTTTAATTTCTGGTTGGGGAGCTATTCGACAGACAACCACCAGTCTCTTGTTTCTTAACTAGATAATTGTTTTCTTCTTAACATCTCTCCCCTAAGCTGAAGCTTACTAAGAGCTGTCAGATTTCCACCAGGCATGTATTGAAGAGCTAGAACATAAAAGTGAAGTTCATGTTGGAATGAGATCTGGAGAGAAGCAAAGTTGTGGGCAAGTATTTTTCCTTTTTCCAAATGTTAAGCTACAGCAATGTTAATAATACTTCTGCAAAAATATTATTGGGCTAATTTAAAGCAAAACTCTAGAACTGTTATATCCCACATGGCATGAAACATTCCTGTTGTGTTTTTTTTTCCTGGTGTATTAACTTCTTACACAGAAAGGAAATGAATTTTAGAAAGAATGTTATACATAAGCCATTTGAGACATTCTCTGTTAAGGAAATACCATCTGTCAAGAAAGATGCAGCCAATGTTGAGTTATATTAAAAACATTGTAAAGGAAATATTTGTCAAGGAAAAGTGGATTAATTAAAACATTTTTAACTATTTTTGCTCTGGAAGAAGATTAGGGAAGTTCTATATAAGCCTTTTCTAAAAGCAACCATTATTAAAAGCCACCAATTTATTTTTTCAGAAAGAAGTTGACTTAGGTAAATTGTTCCCTAATGCAGAATAAAAACATTTTCTGACTACAGTGTAACTAGTAAGGGAAAAAAAGGAAAAAAGGCTTGGAGTCATTATACTTTATTACCTTCAAATTCTATAAGCTTGCTTTCATTGATTCTTCTTGATGGACAGAATTTATATCAAAAAGAAAATAGGTTACGTTTTAGAATTTTCATATTAACGTTTTTATTTGAAAATCGGTTCTTTTATGAGCAATTAATAGCACTAGGAGGCATTATTTTGCTTCTGTAGAGGAAAATAGTGGAGTGCACATAAAAATGAACCTGAATCAGGCAAGTCAAACATTAAATAAGATAGGATTTACTCTTTCTTTAATCCAGTCTAGCCTGCTGGCTTTAAGGAGCTGTACACTCAGTATGCAGATTTACTGTAATGGCTTGAAACACAAGCTTTTGGTTTAATTACCACTTTACTCTTTTTCCCATTAATCTGTTGATGCTGTCAGATCTACCCTGAAATGCAGCAAATACAGAAGCAGTTATGTCTGTTACTTTTCTAGATAATGCTCCAATCTTTTTTTTTTTTTATTTGGGTAAAGAGGTTGAAGGGGATGCTTAGATGTTATGGTTGTGTGACCTACTTAAATGTTGAGGTTTTGATTTTAGAAAAGCATTAATATTGTACATGGGAATGCTAGATCTTCCTCTTTTTAAGATATTCTACCTTTTCATTATAATTATTTTCTGGAAATTCATGAAGATCAGTGTGTTTTCTTTTGTTGCTTGAAAATATTAAAATTGCATTTCTCAAGTTACATCATTGCTATTAGAGATGAGCAGCTGTTGTTCCCCAAAATTTCCTTCACACTAGGCTCATGATCTTAGACACTGTTAAAATACCAACAGAAACATAAGTACCAAATGATATATGGGCTAAATTTTTTTTTAATGTCACGCACATCTCCATGTTTGAATTGACAGTTTGTAATTCCATTAGCACATTACCTTTTTTGCCCTTAAACTAACTGTTCAGGATGACTTGTATTTTAGGAATGCCTTAAAGATTTAAGGAATGCAGTGTGTAGAACCCATTTTACTTGTTGCACATACTTGATGTTGTATGCTGAACTGAATAAAGGATTGAAGACAATGATCATCTGAAGGTTTCTTTAGTTAAATGCCACTCTGAAGAACTGGATTTTGCTTTTTACTTGATAAGCAAGACACGTAACGTTGCTGCTAACAATAACTGTGATCCTTGTATTGAATAGTAAGGTTTCAGGTTGGACACCTACAAAATAAAGAACGCAAAGCTTTCACAGCTGCAACAGGAGCTAATGGCAATTGTCAGTTGTGCTTGTGATGTACTGCACAGTGACAAATATTCTGAAAAAAATTAGTCTGTAAGCATTCCAGATTAGCAGGCACAATTCTTATACTTTGTGCTGTGGATGTTGATTTATAAAAATATAAATAGAACCTGTTGTGAAAATAAATTACTGACATATTATACTACTATCTGAAAGTGTTATAAGCATAAGGGGGGGTAAAGGAGGGGGAGGTTGTCCTAGGATTTTAATAGTTTAGGCTAATTTTAGCACTGTACTATGAGATGGGGAAAAAGAAATACAAAATAATTTCTCCCTGCTAACCCTGCTGTCAAAGCATGTGCATTGGATGAGGCGGGGTTCCTGTTTGAAAAGACAAACCAGCCTGGAAGGAACAGCCTTAATTTTGGTGTTTTATAATTTCTCTATGTCTGATTGTGCAACTTCAGTATAGCAAATGTTTTTTGACTGTTGTATGAAGGTAACAATTCACTAACAGTGTGCTGGGTGGTGCTGAATTCCCCTGATCTTTTAGCTGTGAATGTAGCAAATTGTAATTATGCTGCGGATGACCCGTTACGAAAGGTAATGTTCTCCCTCATGTAGATTCTGATGGTGCTGTACCCGACCTAAGTGCTTTTCAGGCTGAAACTAGCTATTATATGTTAGACTTCCACAGAATCACTTCATCTGTAGGCTGAGACTATACTTTACTGGCAATCTGTTTTATCGTATGCAAAATGACAGATATCTGAGATCAATGCTAACTCCAAGGAGAAGTAACTAGACTGAGTTCCTGAATATAGTATCAAGGCCACTAATTATGTCAGGGCTAGAAAAAAAAAAATCTGTCAGTATTCCAAGTTATTTCTACAAAGCAGTTAACAATCGTAAATGATTCTGGAGTTTGACTGAATTATACAGGTGCTACTTTATGCCTCTCACTTAAATCTTGCTTTTGTCCAGAGTGAAATAGTTCTTTGTGTATTTAAGTATGCATGATTGAGCATATGGTTATTGTTCCAAGGAGAAGTAAGAGGAAAATAGCCTCTTCTAATCTGTCAGTTCACATTTTGAAATTTTCTTTATAGTAACTCTTCTGAAAATTGTCTTAGCCATCTAGGACCACTTTTTTTTTCAATTTCAGTCTAATGCCTCTGCAATCAAGATGAAGGATCTTGATCAGGATGCCTTTCTTCTGAGAAATTAATGTTAAACCACTATGCATTGATTGACTTTTACTGTCTAATGGGTGATAGACAGTTTAGATAGATTGCCTAATCTTTGTTGGCTTTTACAGTGAAGTCAAGCCTAAAAATGTATTTGAAGTTATTTGATTTAAAGATATGTCAGTCTTTTGTGGTATTTAGGATGAGACAAAGCTTATTTGATGAACTGGCAGACATCTTTACAGGTGGGTAAATTGGAGAGATGCATTTTGAATGAGGTGTGAAGCTTGGAGTTTTACTTTTATCCTAGTTTACCTTATCTATTGGTCAGATAAATCTTTCTTTCAGCTGTTGATCGAGGACACAGTAATAATCTTTACAGATATATCTGATTATAAATTATGATTAACGTCCTGAATTCCCTGTCAGTGAGAAATAATACTCTTCTATGCACTTTTAAAGTAAGAACTTTGTGTGGGGAAATGTTATTGCTACAAAGTATATTTCTGTTAGCTGTCCTGCATAATAGAAAGTGACTAAATTATATTATCAAAATATGTAACAACGTTACCAAAATCGCAGATGTTCTTTAATAGGGCATCTTGCAGCTGAGTTGAGCTGGTTCTTAATGCATAGAAAAAACTACGTTCAGTTTAAAAGGTTCAGTTATGATATATTGTGATGTATTTTTCCATCCATATGTTTGCTATCTCTATCTGACAGTATAGAAGCTAGAGATGGAAAGTTACAATGAGAAATGATTTGACTACATTGTGTTATGGGACAATTGATAGATGAGTCCCATTAGCCATGTGTTGAACTGCAGCCAGCCATTTTGAAATATTTTAAATCCCTAGCGTTCCTGAACAAGTGGAGGAGAATCCTTTTCTGGTATTCCTTCTAAAATGGATTATAATTTATTATTCTTGTAGTTTGGTCTAAGAATTTCAGTGAAATATCAGGAAATTATTACATTTTTCCTTAGTGACTAATGCAGTCAAACCTGACTTGAAGCTTGGAATCTGTTACCAGTAAAAATAGGCTTATGATTACGCTTTTAGAGGTTTTAGATGACTTTAGGTATTTTACAGGAAATAAGAAATTTAAAGTCCCACCAGTATAAGTCAGAAGCTATTTATCTATATACCTTAACTGTATTTGTTGGACAGAGAATCCTGTAAGAGCAATCTCGCGCAAAGCTGGTTTTGCAAGTTCTTCTTTGTTCTGTTCATTACACTTGTGTTGATGCTTTTCCATTGCCAAACCCTTTCAGAGTTTCTAGCTGATCAACATTTTGAGACGCAGAAAGTGATTGATCTGTGTATCTTTGTGCTGTATGATTTGAAGATAAGCTGTGTCTGTAGCAGCTGCCCAACTGAAGCCTGAAGCAATGCCAGGACATTTGTGCTGAGTTTACTAGAATGGCTTTCTCTACTTTATTTCTTGCTCTGTCACCATTAATCTCTTTCTTCTTTGCTACAATGTTAGTTATTAAAAATTCTGATATCATAAGAAATGCTTATCAAATAACTTCTCATTCTGTTTGTCTGTTATATCCTTTTTGCGTACTGCAGAATACTGTAAATTGCTCTGGAAAGCACTGTGAAAAAGTAATGGCTTAATATAAATAGGTGAAAAGTATCTTTCAGTTGTTGCTCGTGTCTTCTAGTCTGCCTAGATGTTTGGTATTGGGCCTTCTTACCAAATGTGGAGAGAGAGAGAAATGTTGGAAGATCAGTGAACTTTTTTTGTTTTGGAATATATTTACCTTTTCCTAAAGTAAATTGAACTTTTTTGTTAGGCCATACTGTGACACAGAACTGCTGAGACGTTTTATGCACATTCTAAAAAGCTTTAAAATTGGAAACAGTTTCACCTGTTTCCCTCCTCTCATTTATCTTTGACAATGATTGGTATGAAAATGTCATCTTTTATATTTTTGATCTTCATGTTTTGTCTTTTAACCTCTGTTAGTTTTTCTCTCAGCCTTACAGTATTGCAGAAACAACATTATAAGCTAAATTAGTTGCTTCATGAAGTTTGAACTGTTTGAAATGGAGCTGAGGACTGATGAATTTTTAAGTGACTTTATAGTCTCTTAATTTTGCAGCTCCCAGGGAGGTATTTTCAGAAGCATTGGTATAATTCAGAGTTTCCAGCAGCTAAAGGGACACTCAGGGGCTTAACTTCCCAGCTAATAAGGTCACTCTGGATGCTTTCAGAAATTTTTAGGGTTGGGATCCTGCACAAACACATACTAGCCATAACTGGATAGAGTTCAGTGAAGGGCCACAAGGATGATGAAGGGACTGGAACGCTGAGAGGGCTGGGACTCTTCAACCTGGAGAAGAGAAGGCTCAGGGAGGGGGATCTTATCAATGTATATAAATAGGAGGGTGCAAAGAGAACAGAGCCAGGCTCTTCTCATGGTGCCCAGTGACAGGACCAGAGGCAATGGGCATAAACTGAAACATAGGGGTTTCCTCCTGAGCATCAGAAAACACTTTTTTTTTTTTACTGGGAGGGTTAGTGAATACTGGCACAGGTTGCCCAAGGAGGTTATAGAGTCTCCCTCGGAGAGATTCATAAGCTAACTAGACATGGTCTTGGGGAACTGGCTGTAGGTGGTGCTGCTTGAGCAGGAGGGTTGGACCAGATGATGTCCAGAGGTCCCTTGCAACCTCAGCCATTCTGTGTGATTCTGTTGTGCGAATGTCATATGATCTTTATTGGTTTGAGATCACCCGTTGTAACTAAGCCACCATAGGAAAATAATTTTCTTTCCTGACGGAGGAAGGAGAGAAGCACTTGCTGTGTACTCTGTTTTGCTATAGGCTGTTTTTCCTCTTCTGTAATGGTTGTGCGCTGTAAGAAGAGAGATGCACTTTAAACACAGGAAAATGTGGTTGTTAAGCCACAAAAAAAAAAGGTGTTAAGAGCATGCATAGTATCAAAACCAATTTCTCTCATTCTTGATTTTGCTTTCATTTTGAGTGATAGTTTAAAAAAAAAGAAGTGACTTTCCTTTAGGTGACAGAAGTCTGCTTGTCACTTTTGTAATGAAAATGCTCCCATTTTGAAATTGCTCTTTATTTTTGCAAGTTTGGAGTGGCTCTAAATTCAGTGACTTCAAAATGTGCCCGTACATTTTAATTGGCCTTCTTGACACACATTTTGTTGTTATATGAAACATTTTTATTGGCACAAAAATATGTGCCGCGCCTATTTTCATTTGCTAGTTGTGGGAACGGTAACATTAAAGGCTGTTTAATGTATATGAAGTGAGTTCTGGGGTCATTCCCCACCTGTTTCTTATTTTGGTTTATGCAAGAACAGTGAAAAGTAATCATGTAGGTGAAGTTCTGTCATCTAGGTAGTGGTTTTGGAGACTAACATCACTGTATCCTGTGTGGTGTAGACTTAGACAATTTACACATCAACAGGTTTGGTTGGCTTCTTCAAGCAAAACTTGGGACTTCTGGGATAATGAACAGTGAATGTTGGCAAGAAAGGTCATTTCTTAGCTTTAAAGTAACCTAGAGTACATTGTACTGAATTATGGAACAAAAGACAGCAAATACAGAAAATCTTTGATTAACTTCTCCTTTTCAAAGTGTCTTGACCTTTATTGAGTTCCCCTAGCTGACATTTTTAGAAGACTTTTAGTACTATTTCCTTTCATTATAAAGGGTTTATTTGCTCCCACATATTTTGTTGTCATCTTCCCTGCCATTTGATTTTCTTCAGCTACAACGGTGTCTACATTTCATATCGGCACGGTTACTGTAGTAATGTAGTGATATAGTCCTTTTTTATATAACATTCTAGAAACGCATTTCTGTAAGTAGGCGTTATTATCTTGGTAAGCAAAAGAAAAATAAAGCAAACATGAGTGAGAAAGAAAAAAGCAAAGCTGATAAGCACCTACAAAAACATTTGAAAGACATCATAATATATTCAAAATAGGAGTAAATCACATAGGATTCACATCATGTATCTTTCTATTTTTAGTTTTGAAATTATTAGCTGCTTTTTCTGTTTAAATGTAATGGCATATTTAGTCAGCCTTAATGCAAGTGAATCATAGTATTGCATTGTTATTGTATAATATACTGATTGCCGGTTGTTTCTTACACTCTTCATATTTTGGACACGAAAAAAACTTCTCTGTGCTCTAAAGGTTGCTCAGACATCTCATATTGTGTGGTGGTGATGAATAAATTGTACTTTAAATAATGCAGGTACCAGGAATACATATTTTTGTTTTGTTAGACTAGACTTCTCCAGTTGGCATCTTTCTTTCCTTTTCTTTACACCTCCTGTGGTGTTAGCAATGTAGGCTGAATAAGATTACAAATAATTTTTTGACAAGGAGTGATTGCAGACTTGATCTTTCTACATGATAGTTCGTACTTGTTCTACTGTCTAAGCTGGCAGCTCCCAGCTGTTCTTTAAAGGTCATGCCAGCAGTGCCTATTAATATGGCTGTGTCCTTCCTTTCCCGAGTTCCTGTCCTGCCGTTGCTGCAGCAGGATGGGAACTTCCTTCAGCAGCTAAAGGCTGCTTAAATCTTAGTAGCTGGCACCTTGGACGGCTTGCTAGCTCAACAAGATCTTCCTGGCTTGGAGAGACAACTTCAAGAGCATCCCTTGCTTTACGATAACTGTCTTGAACAAATCCCAGATGTGAGATCTAATTTTCTCCTTACTACTTTCTTCCTCTTTAATACTGTGTTGCCTGAAGCCTTTAAGTTGCTTTACACAATATGAGGTGTTGTTCACAGCTAACAATGCTTTCTAGTAACATATTCCATAAAATAGGAACGTTTCCTTAGAACAAGATACAGAGTTTAGTCTCTTTAATTTTATTTTAAAGATTCCAGGAGAGGGTGGAGGGTGGTGATGAGAATCACTGGTCGTTTGCCGTTAAGAAGATTATAGGCTTTTAATTATCTCACTTCTGCCTGACTACCTGCTACCGATAGCTGAGTAAAGCTGAGGGTGGGTTTTGTACCTTTAGTGCTCGATGGGCAAGTTGTCTGGCTACTGTCAGTCCGTTCCCTTTATGCATTCGGATACTCAGCAACAGCGAAGAAGGCTTTAAAGATTGCTGATAGAACAAAGGGATTAGGTCTGTTTATATGGAAGACAAGATCAGCCTGCTAATGAGTGAGTAATGTTGAGAAGGATATAAGCCCATGTATTTTATGGCTTAAGATAAAGGTTAACAGAGACTAAGAACAAACTTGCCATGACTGCCTACTGCAGGCTTTCTTCCTGCACCTTCTTATGAAGTACGTGGTTCAAGACACTGTCAGACAGGATGACTGGGTGGACTACTGCTGATTCAGTTTGGCAATTTCTGTGTTTTTTCCACTGGTCATTTTTCTTCAACACCATACAAGATAACAAAGTCTCTTAGGTCAAGACACTGTAAATATTTATTCTCCATAAATGTTGTTCTGTTAAACACAAGTCAGATCTGAGTTTATAGAATCCTTTCTTTCTTCAGCCTGGGCAATTTTCCAATTTTCTGAGGGCAAGCAGCCCAGCAAACACTCCTTCAGACAATTCCTCATCTTTCTCCTTCTTCCAGAATGAAAATCCAAAAATATCAGCAATGGGGGCCAAAATAACAAAGGAAAAGTGGGTGTTGCCTCATCTTGCCAGGTTTTTTGTAAATGTTTCTCTCCTTCCCTGTCCCAGAATAATAACAAAACTTCCCAAAGAATCCACAAAATAAATCAGACTCCTTTTTAGTCTCTGATCTAATTCAGAGTAGATGTCATAACAAAAATGCCAGAGAACAAGTACTGTAAAGGGTGTACTTTTTTATCTGACTATTAATGGTTTATTCCTCATGTGTAAGGTTGCAAGAGGTTCTAGGGCATATGCTAGGACCTTGATGATGCTGAGCTGTCATTCTTGTTCCCAGGGTATTGATTCGGTTGATGCTAGTTGCTCTTTTACTTGATTGTGAGGAATTTTAACTGGGACATGAGCGGATAGATCCTGTAGTTTAGGACAGACTGGATGAAATACTGTTGTGAAGAACTGGAAAAGCAGGGGATACAAGCTCCAGAGAGTGATCCTAGGCTAGAGGGTCTCTGATCCATGTCTGCTGGTTCCTCCTCCAGCTACAGTGATGTAATCAGAAGTAGTAGGCAGGGTGAGGGGTTACGGTAGGCAGTGAGATCCAGGAATCGGTGTTAAGCAGACCAGGGGTGGGATTAGAAACCAAGGCTATGCTGGGAGAATGCGTTAATACAACTGAAGGGCCAAAGACCACTGCTGAGAAGCAGGATCAGAAACTAAGACTGAAGGACAAGAAGCAGGTTTTTAGAGCGATAATCTGGATATTATCTGCAACTATAGAACAGCTGCTTGGGTTTCTTCTATACCAGATGTGTGTGGCAACCATTAATGGAGTTCATAAGGTCAGTTCTTTGACTTGGGGAATGCTGGTGGCTGGTTGCAGCGTGATTGTCTGTCTTGAGTCACATGTGCTGCTGTTTTCTACAGGTCATTCTTATTTTAGTTTAAATTCCTGGAGTTACAATGAATTCACTATTGTGAGAGTTTAAAGGGAATTTTTTTCCCAAAAGGTGTTTTATATCAACAACTCATTGAACTTAATCATGTTCATATGTGTGATAGGAAAGAACAATTTCTTCATCAGTGGATTTACTAGAGGAAGTTCTGCTGCCTGGGTTTATGCATTCAAACTCTGTATGATTGCTGCCTTTTGATCTGTCAGATCTACACGATTGATCTGTACAATGCAATGACTGTGTATGAACTGTGCCATGACACATTCAAAGAGCTAATAATTGATTCCTTGAAACCATTTCTACCTGTGTGAGTCATGGTGGGACTTGTGACCTCCCTAAGATGTTTTTTGAGGATCCTAATTGTGACCGTTCTCCAAAGGGCAAGGATCTATGAAATATTTCCAGGTCAATGACTGTCAGACTGGAATTCATAAACCAGAGAGAACAGCCACCCAAGCTGAGACACTGTCTGAAATCTGAGGACCATGTCTGCGTAAAAGAGCTTCTCAGTTCCTGTGCTTCTGCTCCTATTTTGATTGCTAATGTAGTTTCTGGTGGTTGGGTTGGGGTTGTTTTGTTTTGTTTTGGGGTGGTTTTTTTTTTTGAGAGTGCAAAAGCTAGAAAACTTGATTCATTGAGTCCAGGCAATGTCTTATTGGAAGACTCCTGGAAAACCACACTTGTTCTAGAGACAAACACAATGTCATTTCAGTAGCAGAATCCCTTTGTGAGCCTCCTGGAAACAAATGTTTTGCATGAGGACTCAATTTTTCTTGTTCTGAATTAATTCAGACAAATTACCCTGCAGACTCTATTTGTGGTAAACTTTTCTTGAGCCCTGTTCAGAATCAAGGCAATCTGCATGCTGTTTAGAAGCTGCAGAGGTGGTAAGCCTCTGAACAGGTAAATGTATCAAGAAGAGCACTGTGCCTCAGTCTTCTGAGAAGCTAGGAAGATCAGTGTCCTTTAGAGCTTCCAGTTGGTGTTTCCATCTGTTCTCCAAACTGTTGGGCTCTCTGTAAGGGAGGGGGCAGGGAAAAAAGTGTGTTGACCTGGAACAGCAAAGCAGCTTGCTTTTCTTTCTTTAAATAAGTGATGACTTAAGATATTTACAGAGGAAAGAGGTTAATTTGCTTAAGTAAAGCTAATTGATAGTAGGGGTGTTGAGGATCTTTCTTCATCTATAGGGATTTTTTTTTTCCCCTTCTGTGTCTGAACAATCTCAAGTTTTTGGTTTCTGTAGTGCAGGAGCAAAGATAGAAGGCTGGCCCAGAGCATCAGGGAAGGAACTAAGACATAAATCCAAATTACCTTATTGGGACCTTGACACATTTGCTTTCCAGCTGATTGAGAACATAGCCACAAGAAGAACGTGCTTGGGAATTTTCCACCTGCCCATTTGACGTAGGACAAGAAAGAAACCATTCATTTCCTGACAGCATGTCTGAAAACTGGAAGTGGAATGGTTATTTAATGTGTTTGGTTTCTTTGGCAATCTGATTCATGGTTTTTGAATGCTTGTAGTTGCCAGTTCTTGATGCAATACATTTTTTTATTATTTTTTTTAAATTCCATGAATAAAAAGATTCAACAGACAAATCTTCAGGGCGTCGGAGCATACTGTGGTCTATTCTCTGTTTTGTTCTCTCTCTAATAGCAGGATAAATAAAAGTATTTTGAGGCCTGTCCTCTTCCATCAAGCCTCTGGGAAAGAAAAAAGAAAGGGTAGGGGGGGACAACTGAGCATGGAAAATTTTATGAAATTGCTCATGGGTTTCCTTTTCATGTGAAACTTCCCTGAAATTTTCCCCATGACTCATTTCCTTCTTGATTCCTTTTTAAGTCCATAGTTTGGGCTTTTTTTTTTTTTTTAGATCAGTAGGTAGCTTTTTCCTGCCCAGTGTGGCATGAATTTTGCAAAGGTCTATGTTCAGTGTTGATGTTATTCTGTGTCTTCTGAATGCTCAGACATTGCCGTCTATTCTCCATAGGGACAGATGCCGCCTTTTCTCTAACTTCTCTTTACAACCCGTAGGCAAAGACAGGAAGCAAGGAATGCACTTCCAAAGAAAACAGATATTAATCAGAGGTGTATTGTGTGAGGGAAGAGGTGGTGGGAGGTAGGATGTTTTATTTTAGCAGATGTCTATTGATGCTTGCAAAGGTCTTGTATTGGCAGAAGGTCAGTGAGGGAATTTGTTAACGGTTTCATAGCTTCTGATCTGCAGTTTTCAGTTCATGCTGATGTACACGCTTTCTGCTGGATATAGACTTCTCTAGAACTCATTCCCTGAAATGCCACCTGGCATCTTCTGCAGTAGTAAGGGCAGCTGTTTTCTGGATTGAAAACTTGCATGACTAATTCCTTTTTATTGGAGAAACAGAAATACTGTCCAGTGTGAGAGATGTAAAAGGTTGGTAGAATGCCAGTGTCCTTCACCAATCTAGTCATTGCTACTCATAAAATAAGTTCTATGGAATCCATAAATACTTTATTTACTGTGAATACATCTAGTCTGACCAAGCTCTTGGACAGCTTAAAGATCTACAATATAACTCTTCTGACAAAAAATCAAGACTCTCAGAGTTCTTCTAGTACCTGCAAGATAGGGCTTACTACTTTGTAGAAATATCCACAATAATACGTTCTTCTAGTGCAATTAAAGTTTAGTATAACCATTCAGTGCATCTGAAGCATTGTAAACCCTTGAAGATCTTGGCAGCGTTTCTTGGGATGTCTTATTCCATAAAGGTTTGTATGATCTGATCACCAAGCTATCTGAATGCTCCTTGCAGTGAATTAAGGCCTGTCCTCTTTTCCCCTCCTCTCCCCACCCCTCTCCAGAGTTCCGATAAACCCTATCCCTTACAAGACCTGAGTCTTTTGAAAAAGCATGTGATCTCCCTAGTGAAACAAATGAAATTATTTAAATTCTAAATGATTAGTTTGTTGGAAAATAAAACTTAAGTACTAGAAGTGAAATTGCCTGCAGAGGTTAATTCAGTTTTGATGTACACATTGGTATTATCTTTGATTTACATGAACACATACTACATTTTCTGTAACTAGCTGTTTCCTTTCTCTAAACTTAGAAGGAACCAAATTGAGAGCCTCGAATGAAGAATGTCGCTTACTCTTTAATTAGAAACATGCCTGCCTTGCTCATAAGCAGTGCGGTCTTTCTAATATTGAAAATTTCATGGTTAAAGTTCTTCATCCTGTATGAAAAAGGAGCTTATTTTGTAGAGAAATTAAGCTGACTTCTTAGCTAGGCTCTTTCCATATCACTAATAGCCTAATTTCTTCCAGTTGGATAAATTGCTATATCTGAAACAAGTTTGGGATACTCGAAAAGGAGACTTAAGAACAAACTGAAAACTGAAATCCAAAATAAGACTAAAGTAAAATAACAAAAAAACCCCAACCCGAACTATCCCCACAGACCCTCCCACCCCACCCCAATATAACTAGAGAAATGTTCCCTGCATTAACATACAGCTATTATGTCATAGGAACTTGCAAATACTGAGAGAAAGGGGCACTTTCCTCGACTGTGGCAATGCTGGCTTAGTTCCCCTTTCCAAAATGAGGGGAGCTTTCTGTCTGGGAGTAGGTAGATATATTGCCGCTGACTTTTGAGTAAGGTATTTATGCATTTCCACATGTCAAGTGTAACTTCTTAGCTTGTTTTGAAGTATCAGTACATCTAAGTACTCACATGCACTATTTAGCTGTTTGTCCAATAGGAACTCTGAGCAAAAACTTGCTGTGTTCGATTTTTACAATCCCGTTTTTGTGTTCTTGTCTCTGAATGTACGAATAGCTGTAAGTATGTGTTGAAAGGCCAAGTTCTTGTAAACTAGATGCATGCTCAGAAAGTCCCTTGATAAAGTAGGCAAACTAAATTTCCCAGCTTGGTCACTGTTTACTCTTTTCAGTTATGAATAATCTGAATGGAGATGTGGCTGTTCCTGACTTGGCAGAAAAACTGTTCAGTGAATATAGTTGTCATGACAAAAATAAAGAAAATTTTTTGAATCAAAGTGACACTTCAAATGTTACCACTTTAATGACTGTACTAAATACTCCATTATTAAGGACTGGTAGCCTATTACTCATGTATTTTATTTATATATATATATATATATAGTGTATATGGGTACTCCTGGCATTAGCAGTAGGTTACATCCTTGGGACTGCTAGAGGGTAATGGGTTAACCTCACAGCATAGCTCATAGCTGCCTGATGTGTGTGTTATCATCTGTAGGTTACCTTTTTTAAAATTTATAATTTCTTTTGAAAATAGGGAACATCCTAGTGGTTACAGCGATGCTTGCCCAGTGTGCATCTGGCCTAGGATGGTCTTTGAACACATATGATTATGTGGAAGATAAGTTTGGCTGATCAAATTCAGTGGTGTTTGTAGTGTGTTTTACTTAGCTGCTCGTGATGTATTATTACATTTGCCCAGTTTATCTAAATGAAGACTAAAGTTTCATGGTTAGCTTGCAATTACCTTTATGGAAACAAAATTATAAAATCAAAATATGGGTCGCATAACAGTGGGAGTGGGTAGATATCCACATGCCGGTGTTTTTAAACGGGGCAAACTTTTGGAAGATTGTTCTAGACAAATTATTGTTGGCTAAGTGAACTGAATTGAATAGCCTTCCATAAACATTTCATTAAATGATCTAATGGTATCTTTTGGCGTTAAACTTCGAGGAGGACAAGCCCATGACAACTACAATACAGTTTGAATCTAACACAATTTTTCCAAATGTCTTCTGGTGGCATTGATGGAAGAAGAGCCTGTTGTATAAGTCAGCAGGAACAAACTGAAAGAAAACTGAAGGGGGAGCTATTTTGCAAAAGCACTTCATTTTTGCAAACAGGTTTTTTTTTCATTGCTGAAGTTTGTTATGACTCTGTGCATGTTTAGTCACTTCTTGTATGTAAGGAGGAAAAATGGCAATTTTCATTGTTACTTCTTATCCTTTTCATATGTAAATGTTAATGGGTCTGATAAGCTTAATCTTGAACTGATCTCTGAAACAGCTTGAATGGGCTAAACTTCACTGTTTGCTGAAACTGTTCAAAACTCCAGCCTGTGTGGGGGTACAGCAATAGTTGTAGGTTCTTGTAGGAAAACCTTTATTCATAATAGGAGACTTTTCCAGAGCATCCTGTACCCTGTTCCTTCCCTCCCTTTTCTCAGAAGAAAAACTTGAAAAAAATATTGCCTGCATACTATTTTGTGTTTGGATGGTTCTGATGTCACAAAGACGTGAGGAGGGTGAGGCATCCCTGAGGCTAAGTGTCTCTTTAGCTTCTCCTACTGTGATTGCAGATTTTACTTAGAAGTTCTAGAATATTAACCCCCTGTAGATCAAGCCTCCATGAAAGTAAGCAGCGTCTATATTTGCTGCTTCACAGGAAGAAAAAATGGTGGTTTATTTTGTGAAATTAGATTATGGGATCAGCCTGCTGAATGGAGCAAGATGGGATGGGGAATGAGGGGAAATAATTCCAGTGACCCAACTTAAGGCACTTATGTAAATGCCCAAAATTAAATGAAGGAAATCCTTCTTTGACGGATTGGTACTAGGCTTGGCAAATTCAAAATTGCATAAGGTAGTTTTGATCCAGGATCTTAAAAAGTCTGTACTACTTTGCTGGTATGAAGCAAAAGACAGCTAATTTCTTTTCAGTTTAGTCTTTTCTCTCAAAGATTCGGGGAAAAAAAACCCCAACCAAACCCTTACTCCAGAAACACAGTAATGTTATTGTAATATATGTACAAAAGAGGTGAAAGCTGACATAGAAAACGATTCGTAAAATTACTTCAAGTCTTTTGACTCCAATATCTATTTAAGTTAAAACACTGGAAGAAACGTGCTCCTTTACATAAGCATGTCTCGCTCTGGAAGCTGCTTGTGGTTTAATGTTTCATCATAATAATGGCAGCTTATATGTGCTGCCAAGAGACCATTACTCTTTCTGCTTGCGCTCCGGCTGTTCCAGTGAGATACCTTTAAGGTGAGAAAATGCATATTTAACAAATCCTGTCATCACTGTCTCTTCAGTGACTGAGCTTTGTCTGTGAACTTCCTACCCCGTTCCACCAGTTATAGTTGCTGATATTTCTATGGAGAAAAGTTTAATTTAAAAAAAAAAAAAAAAAAAAAAGAAAAGGAAAAAATAGAAGGATAAAATAAAACTTAATACTGGAACCAGATATGATTTACAAAGAGAGGCTTTAAAAATGGCTTATGTAAATAAAAAAGTTAACTTGGACTAGATGATCTCCAGAAGTCCCTTCCAACCCCTACCATTCTGTGATTTGATTGTCAATACTGTAGTGTGTGTACAAGAAGTGTTTTGCCTCCTGCAAGGAAATCCATGGGAAGGTTCATCTGATGTTTTTAGGAACTTATTTAGAAAATGGGTTGTGCCATAATAAAACCTTGATCCTTTGAATTTTTTGTTTTTATCCCCTAATGATATTCCCTTCAAAGCACCAACTGCAGCTTTACCCCCACATCCTTTGCCTAATGGGATTGTATCAGTCGTACATGCTGGGAGCAGTGCAGGGCTGCGTGTGTGCTATTTGACCAGCCAGCTGCTGCCAAACGGAATTTATATGGCTATGTTATTTCAGGGTACTCCTTTTCAAAGAGTGTTAATTTGTCATAGGAGTACACTGGTGAAGGTGGAAGAGGATCTAAAAATCCTGGCTTTGGTGACTATTGCTAGCTTAGTTTCTGTTGTAAAAGGTAACAAAGGTGTCACTGAATCTTTTTTTTCCCCCTCCTGTTCCCCATTCTCTATAGCTAAAAACCCCAAATAAATTAAAAGAGAACTTTGATTAAATAGTAAGTAGGGGTAGTAATATCTTTATTCAAAACTAAATTACTGCATGCATTGCCCATAAAACTTTTCTAAATATTGATGCAGAAGGTTGTTTACATTTCTTGAAATATTCAAATCCAAGGCAGAGGGAAAGTGAAGACTTAATGAATAGTTTCATGAACATTGGTCTTCAGTATATTTTTCTGAATGTTCTGACGTTCTCATCAATACATCAAAATCAGTAATCAGATTTAACTGCTCAGCAATCCTTGACATCACTTAGTCCAATCATTGATTCCTTTTACCAGCATTACTTTAATAATATATGTTTGATCCCGAAAGAAGAGATCTCTTTAAAAAGTTTTTGTGAAAGCTGCTTTTCTTGCTGTAATGGTTCAGTAGAATGTTCAGCTCTGGCTGACCTGGAACGGAAACACGCGTTGTTGTAGCTTGTATCTATGTTGGAAAAAAAATTTCAATATAATAAATCTTAGCTGTTGTTGAAAACTCTGTGCTCAGCAGGAATCCATGTTTCCTCAAGTTGTTTTCAAATTTTCTCCTTACTGCACTTTTGAAAACTTTTTTATGATGAGCTTTACCCCTCCTTCCGTGAGTTAGACAAGGGTTCTTGGGAAAGAGGGGCGATGGAAAACTCGGGCTCATATAGGCCTGAGTCAGTACATTAATCTTCTGGGTTGTAATTGGCTTCAAATTGTCTTTGTTAGAAGGTCTGTTGTTTTGCCTTGCTTCGCTGTAATGCAGGGCTTTCCAATAGCTCTAGGCTTTCCCTTTGACACACGATCTTCCTTTATTCCCACTGCTGTGTTGTTTTGGTTCTTTCTGTCCTCTCTCTCTGGCTGTTAATCTGCAACAACAGCGGGAACAGGTGAAAATGAGTTGTGTGAGACGAAAATTTTGAGTGTTAAGTAACTCTGTGTAAAATTAAAAATGATATGGTTTAGCCTTGAGAAATTATGGTCTTAATGCAAGTTATTTGTGTTAATGCAAGTATATAACTGATACTATAACAGCCTGGAATTTTTCTCACAGCACATTTGTAGATACCATAGTAGAAGTTGCAAACATTTATCTTCTATTTAAACTATGAAAAATGTATTATTAATCTTTAAGTAAACCAATATAATTCTCTGTGTATTTCTGTGGAGAGCTTTTAATGCCACCTACATATTAAGAGCTACCCTCATGGGAAGACAGTGCTCTTGCATAAATTCTGGTCAAAGTACATACAAGAAATCATACTTGGTGCTAAGACAGGAAGCACTCACAAGTAGTGTCCGCACGTGTTCCCCTGTGAAGGTCAAAATTAGGAGTTTTTAATTTAACAATCACAGCTTAACTTTTTCAGAGGTGTTATTGCCGCAGTTGTTGCTGAAGGTGGACCTGCTGAGGAGAGGAGTCGGAACCCTGAAGGGCAGGACCCTTGCCTTGCTTGTCACTGGGGCTCGTATTTTAGTGCCATTGTGGAGAATTAGGTTTAAGACCCTGCTCGGTGCGATAGGAGTGTTTCTCAATTAGGTGCCTCCACTAGAGTAAAATTCACATACTGTTCGTTCTGCCCATGCGCTTGGAAAGCAGCGTCCCTGCATGTTGTCTTGGTTTTATGCCTCTGGGAAAGACGGCAAGTTGACCCAACAAATTCATAACATTTTAGTAACATTGGAACAATTTTGCTGTCCCTTGTTTGATGAAGGTCTCGTAACTCTAGTTTCTCTAAATAGTTTCCGTGCTTTTGTTAGTATTTACTTATGCTAGCGTAAATGAATAGCTTTAATAGACTCCAGGTGATACTGTGTAATATCAGGTCTCTGATCCATGTGTTGCATCATTTGCCATCACTACTTGTGCTCTTGTTTATCAAGCTGTTTGCTTTGACGGTCACGCTGGCAACAAAAATGTTTCAGAGCTGAACATCTCAGTATAGGATAAGATAGTTGTCTGTCCCGTGCTCAGATGAAAAATGTCACTGAGCTCTGGGACACAGGAATATTTCATCAGCAGTGCTTTTATTTTTAATGCTGGCGCTTCTGCGTTCAACTTTGTAGCTGTGCTTGTGTTGTTTTTTTCTTAGCTTCAGCATGCCTTGCAGTCACGCCAGAAGTGGACTAATTTTCTTGAGGCTGTATTGTTTGAAAGCAAAGTGTCCCAGTATGTAAAGATCGACTGTCCTTTGGTTATTTGGGAATACCGAGAGTTTCAGCAGTGTGTTTACTTTCATAAGGCACAAGGAGAAGCCTCAAACTGATGAGGAAGGGAGGGAATTCGAATGTCATAAGCATCTGTTTTTGACAAGTCCATGATTTATAATCACCTCCACAATGCCCATTGCAATGAACTCATTAAAGGCGTTTTGGGAGCTGTGATTACATTTGGGAATTCTTCTGCAAATGCAACTAGAAAGATGTACATGCTTCCTCATACGTATCCTTAGCCAGTTGCCCGCTTATTAGTGAGCATACTTTACAGGTGGAAGATGAGCTCTTCTAGCTTCTGTTTCTGTGATATCAGTATACTAATCAGAAATAGCAGATCCTTTCCAGGAATTCCGTGGTTTTGTATAGTCTTTTCCCTAAAAGGTCAGGGCACTTGGTAAAAGGGGAAACATATGCCAGGGTGTGTTCCCGCTTGGAAGTAACTGAAAGAATGCTAGATCTTCTTGAAAGAGAAATTCTTGTAGCGAGCAGGGGGGGAAACCTTATAATGAATTGCTAGGTCATTAACTCTAAGTCTGTGTGGCCCTAAAGAAAAGTCTAGATACAGCCGATATTAAACATGATCCATGACTACAGAAACTGCTATGAGAAGATTCCTGATTTAGGTATTTCTGGTAGCATGATCCGCACAGCCAAATCCGGATAATATCTTCCTTTTTTGGATATGATTTATCTAGCACAAAGATTGAGTCATTGCATTTCCTCTTAGGTTCCTTTTATTATTATTTCTTTTAAGGGGGAGAGGGGATACCAATAAATAACCTCCTCTAGACTATGTCTACCTTGTCACCTCTCTCCTTTATCTTCCACGTGATAGTTTTGGTGTAGGTCAGGGTGTTCTTTATCTTCCGGCCTCTCATCCCCAAGGTACGAGCAGTGTAGTCTCCTTAACTACCCAAACAATTTTTGCTTCAACATCATGGTCTTTTAAAAGCTGTTCTTTCTTTTTGTTCCTTTTGCCTATCACGTTGCAACTTTTTAGGCACTTTTATGGCAACATCAGGGGTACTGAGTCAGAGACTGGAAGCGGTCAGTTGGTCTGTGACAGTGCCCCACATGGGTGGTGGGAGGCTCTTTGGCTCCTGTGAGGCTTTCCTTCTTTCCTCCCCTTTTTTTTCCCTAATAGCTCTTGTTAAGCTAGAGCATTGCTCACATGTGTAAAATCTAGTAGTCCCTGAATAGCTGTGATGGGTTGTTTCCCCGACTAGGTCACTCGCTGTTCTGTAATTATTTCATGGATACTTTATTCTTGGATTGCCTAGCACCTAGGTGTCTGTTACAGCGTGTCTGTCTAATGAATCTGCAATGGCCAAACGCATTTGCAGCTGACTTGAAACTCATTCTTACTGTAATGTGGACTTGGTCTTTGTCATGGGAAATGTAACACCTATTAAACCACTTTTAATTCTTTTTTATAAGCTCCTTTCAGTTCTGGCAAACTTTATTACAAACTGAGATTCTGCTTCAAACGAGCTACTATTTTACATAGTAAAAAGCTAAAAAGCTAGAAGTCTGTCTCGGATGTTGCTTTTTTCCATTTGTCTTCTGGCACCTTAGTGAAGTATTGCATAAGCACTGGCAGATAACTTCCCCGCTTGCTTCAGCACTGGATTACTTTATTTAGCTTCTTATACTGGTAATTTGTTATAGGATAAAATAACCTTGCTAAATGTTCATGCAAAACATTTTGTTGTTCATTTGTTAATAGCACTGGGTCCTTTGCCTCTAAATGCAAAACACTTTACAAGTACAAAGCAGTCACTCATTTCTTCCCTTGTCTTTGAGGGACCAAAGTCATTCAGCTTTAACAAGAAACATGGGTTGCTGTATTATACTATATTGGTAAAGCATTTTCTAGCTTTGAGAGCACTTGGAGCTTGAGGGGAAAAATGTTGTGTGTTTTATAGAATCTGATTCGGTAGCCCTGGAGCCAGAAGCAGTGTATCTGCATCAGCCTGCTGCTGTGCATGGGCTGAGAATCCCTGCTCAGACACGGAGCTTTATTAGCTCAAGTACGGATCGTCTCACTCAGCTGCGCCTCTTCCCAGGCAAAGCGTGCATCTCCCCACGGCACCACGCGGATGTGCGAAGGAAGCGCTTACACTGAGAAATGCGGCGCTCTGCCAGAAATGGCTTTGAAGACCTGGATCGACCCGAAGCCCTGAGGAAGTCACTTTGGAATTCCGTCAGAAGAGAAGCTTCCCTTCGCGGCTGGTAGAAAGAAAGGATTACAGAGCTGAAGCTGCAGTTACAGCAGGATTACAGAGTTGAAGCTGCAGTTCTTAACACTGGTTTGTAATGTAACCTTAGAAATACCCAGATATGCTGTTGACCAATCCTGCTGGTGGGGTACGCAAACGAGATTTGAAGACTGTTCTCTAGACGGCTCTGAAAAGCACAGCAGAACTTCACCTCTTACTGTAAGGTCTTGAAGCAGAAATATGACTAGTTAGTAGTGGGGCAGTAGTTGGGCGATACGTGGTTTTGGGCTACGTTGCTTTGGGTGCTCCATCTTCACCAAAAACTAATGGATTGAGAACAGGATTTATTGTCCAGAAGTGGATTAAATGCAAATAAACTTTCTGCTGCTTCAAGTGGGAACGAAACATTGGTAAATTTTCTGCAGAACTACTGCATTTTTGCTCTTTTGCTTTGAAGCCTGCCAGGTAACTGATCTATTGTTTCTACTATGCTTACCTTGGAAAGCAGCCAGCCTGTGAGCATCACTCACTAGAAAACTACAATTTATGTGGCTTTTAAAGTTGTTACAAACACGTGATATTTGCTGATGTGTAGGTATGCTTCAAAGTGCTGTATATTCCTGATACCAAGGCAGCCCTGCAAAATTCTCAAAAAAAAAAAAAAAAAAAAAAA